>CANXYI012028283.1:0-10556 GCA_948208565.1 Hura crepitans
ACATAATAATTGTATAGGGCACTACCCAAAAATTTCCCATAGAGGAAAAATACAATTCTATAATATACATACATCATTAACATCGATTACTTCCATTATCTCATCCTATAAACACATCTCATACATATAATGTCACATTGACAAGTATAGTTATAGATCTCAAATGATAACCTCATTTTCATACAAAACTTATATATATACATGCATAATCACATAATCATAATTATCAAACCACATAATATAGAAAAAAAAAATTAATAAAGCTATAAAACTCACCCAAAACAAAATGATAAACCAATGATAGCCTAACCATAACTTTAGAAACTTACATATCCAAAATGGAAATTTAATGAAAACAACATAGCTGACCAAAGGAATTTGAACAGAATTACACAAATAGATGCAAATTACATTGTATGCTCTCATTCTCCAGCTACAAATTCCATTTTGCAAATTATCTCCTCTATAAAAGCTTAATCTACCACCTACACATAGATAAACACTAACACACTAAGCAAATTTTAATTAGTGGCACATAAACTAAACTTTACAATAATGCATAGTTTCAAATAATCACATAGTTTACTTATCCTCATTATAACATATCTTATACATGGATAACTTATTTTTCACATACAAATTTTACATCCTTATTATTTCCAGATATGGTACCATAATGTTATGATACCCTTACGATCATGACTTATCCTATTTTTATTAGATTGATTGTTAGAGTTCAAGGTCCCATGAGAATATCTATTAGAGTTATGCAATTAAAGACACTTACTTAAACATACATTCTATATAGTAATGGCATTTTTAAATCCTTTTCTTATAATGAAATTTAGTTTAGTAGATGTTTAAGTCTACATATACTGAATTATCCTATTCATGTCATCATGCACATGTTATAATCTCCACCTCTTTATACATCTCAATTCTATTCAATCATTAAATAAAGTTGCCTTTTCTTTATCATAACAATTATTTTCACTTCTCATAGCTAATGCATTTTCGTTAAGGTAATATAACTCTTATGTCTACCTATCATTACACCTTATTATAGTCAAGTCCTTCATATTTATACTAACATATGCACTTTATTATATTATCTTATACACAATGCAATTTCATAGAATTTTGGTTCAATTTAATACCTCCTCATTATAGCATTCTTAATAGTTATTGAAGTTTTCCCACCAATCCCAGAAGCATTTATCCACATTAATAAAACTTGACATGCATGAAACATATTCCCTTAACATTACATATCACATACACATTTTACTTCTTTGGTCCACACATACTCAATCAAAAATTCTCATTTTAGCTCTAAATAAAAATATGAGCAATAATCACCATAAATTTCAAATTATGAACAATTTTAATTTTGCCATTTAATCATGCAATGTATGTTTTTATTTGAATTACAAGCTCCATCAGTGACCTATGTTTTTGTAGAATTGTTAAATACAAAATATGATAATGCCACTCATGACAATTATAGAAATCATCTATGTCTCGTGATAGACATAATTCATTTGAGGCATTTGTTATATAAAAGTTATGTTATTTCCATGTTTTTTATTTTATATATCGCCAAATGTATTTTAAGACTACTATAAACTATATAATAGATTATACAGTATCCTCTAGACTTATGTATCTGTACCATAAATAATGTATCAATGAATCAATTACACAGTGCTTTTTCTACTTATGTAGCTGTGCTTGTACAATAATCAATTGTACAGTTCTCTCTGAGCTTAGGCGACTGTACTTATAACAAAAATCAATTGTGTGATACTCTCTAATCTTATGCAATTGCACCCATAACAATAGTGTCAATGTAAGTGCAATACTGCTAAAAACCTTATTGGCATGCCAACTTATCCCAATGCTATAATACTAGTCTAAGAATACATAGGTATCTCTTTAAAGTTATTTATTTTCTCATATATGCTGCATATCTCATGCTTGACTCATTATAGGATATCAATAGTATGCTCATAACAATATAATAGTCATGTATCAATTGTCAATTTGAGGCATCATACCAAATATCAATAGTTATGTTTATAATATAGTAATAGTACCGTAATATCTAGCCATTATATGGCATCATGTCATATATCATCATCAGTTTACACCTTATATTCCCTAACAATTATTCTTAAGTCATATGTTCAACTATTTCAAATCTTTAGTTATGCATAACATATATAAGAATTTATGTCAATACCTTATGTCTTAAGCTAATTAGTGTAACATAAATTTATCATCAATTCATACATATATAAATGGCATCAATATATCATATCACATAATGTACCTTCTAGATGCTCCGTATCTAGAGATTCAAGGCTATAAGCCACGTATCAAATTATAATGTCAATGGCTTAATAGGCTTTCAATACATGGCATAAGCTTATCATGTATATAGTCTCATTGATCATATCATGTTTATAAATCAAATCATGATGTTAAGTCTAAATTGACCCATGCCAATGGAATAATTATTCATTACAAAACTTAAGGGTACTAGCAAGTGTAACATTTAGGTTGCTATATAAGGCATTTAGACTTGTATTACCAATAATCACATAATTTTGATTTAATTTACATGTTAAAAATAATTGTCCATGTACTTAAATCTTTTCATTTCATATACTCATATAGAAACCATTTTATTTAGTTGACAACATACTAAAAGTGCTTTAAAAACTTTAATGATAATAGTATATAGAAATCCTTTTTAAAAAGTAATCAACTTGCGCTTAAAATAACATAACTCTCTGGTACTATTGGGAGGTCTCAACTATGAGACCTCATGGGTCACAACCGTGAGGCCTGCAAATAGACATATCCAATTCATGACTTCTCACACGAAAATGCAGAATTTCTCAACCATTTTAATCCCAATCATGCAATTACAAATCCTAACATTCTTGTAATAAATTCACACAAATTTAAAAGTATTAGTCTCATGAAAATCACATCAATAACTCGATAATAAATTTCATCATGTAATTCAAAAATTTCAAAAAGTAAGAACGTGAATCCTAAAATAATATTTTTTTACCATATACTATAGAATTTAATAGGGAACAGTTTATGTACATACCCAGAAATTATGATAGAAAGCAAACGAATCCTTTTTAGCCCTTAATTTAACATTTCCCCTTCAAATTAAACTTCGATCTTATTCTTCTTCTTTTTCTTCAGCAGATACAATAGCCTCAAATAGCAGTTAACCAAATATCATTATCAATGGCACATATAAACTTTCAAAAATGGTGTTACATGCACATCTAGGTGAGGTTAAATGGAAAAAGAAAAGAAAATTTCATGTGAGGGAAGGAGAGAGGATAAGTTTGACTGCCACTTTTGAAAGAAGAAAAAAATGATTTTTTTTCTTTCCTTAGGCATAATATTATATGTGTGTGTGTGTGTGATATACAAGTGACAAGTGTCCTACTCACATGCCCTTGTTTACATGTTTTTAGATTAATTAATTATACTTAAAATTAATTAATCCAACTTATACAACAATTAAATCCATACTTATTTGTTATTTTGGCAAAGTTTATTTTGCCCTCAGATCTTTTTATGACTTTACAATTAAGTCCACAAGCTAATTTTAAAATTTTTAAATTTGCCTCTTTTTTTAAAAGTTACCCACTTACTATATTTACTATTCCCTATTTCTAAATAAGTTATCAAATATAGTCCGAATATACGAGTTTTGAGGCATTACAACATCAACTTAAGGGGTAAAGTTTTTAGGTATTATATCATCGACATTAGCATTGCTAAGGCATCTGTTACTTATTTGTTCTTAGATAATATTGTGGAATGTGCATCTATCTAACCCTTCAACCAAATCCACCAATACTTTAATGTAATGTGCTAGTTTTTCATCTTTAACCTCCCAAGCCTCATTTGCTTGCTATAACATGGAATCCTTGTAGATATTTATAGCCTTTGCCCCTAACATATATAAAGACTTCAAAATATAAATGCAATTTCAACAATGTTGTTAGTCACTTGAAAATCCAGTTTCTTAGTTAAAAACATTTGTTCCCTTTTTAGTGTGACGAGTAGAACCCCCACTCCTACACCTTTTTTATTGAATAATACCATTAAATAACATTTTCCATCCTTCTTGGAAAATTGCCCCTAAGTGTTCATCTTGAAATTCACTCACTATCAACTGGTTATTATGCAAACAAATTTGCCATTGCCTTTTTTTAATGGTTTTTCTAGTGATGTAAGAGATGTTAAACTCTTGGAACAATAATCCCTATTTTACCTATTAAGGATGGTGTTATTTATAGGTATTGCAAAAGGTATTGCCTTGACTTTATAGGATAGAAATAATGTAGCAATTTCTTTGAAACACAAATTACTCCTAAATAATTCTTTTTAACTTTAACATACTTTTGCTCATATGAGAGCAACTTTTTACTAAGATAATACATAACATACTCAATCCCAAACTCATCTACTTAGGCAATCATGGCACCAATCGAACCTTTTTCAATATTTGCGTTCAATATTAATGAATTATTAGGTCTTGGAGGCTTTAAAATAAAGTTATTGGCCAAATATTACTTTATGGCCTCAAATGCCTTTTGAAAATCTTTATTCTATTCACAGGGCTAGTTTTTGCTCAAAATCTTGAATAAAGGTTTAAGTACCAATGTGAGCTTTGCTATGAACTTACTTATGTATTTTATTTTCCTTATGAAACTTTAATTGTCCTTCTTTATCATTGGTGAAGGCATTTCTTTGATATTTTGGCCTTATTCAAATACCTCGATTCTATTCCTACTAACCACACACCCTAGTAGCTTATTAGAGATTACTCTAAAGATACACTTCTTCATATTAAGTTTTATGATGAACTTGTCTAGCCACTGAAAGAACTTTTCTAATGCTTTAAACTGACCTTCTCTATTAGCTGACTTTACAATTATGTCACTACATAGACCTCAACCTCCTTATGCATCATGTCATGAAATAATCTTACAAGCATTCATTGATAAGTTGCCCTTGCATTCTTCAACCCAAATGGCATAATCTTGTAGCAATAGGTTCCCCATTTAGCAATAAAGGTCATTTTGCACTTATCTATGGCCTTCATAAGAATTTAATTATACCCTAAGAAACTGTTGACAAATGAGTAGATAGTTGCCATTGCTACATTGTCAACTAACAAATCTATATAAGGTAGAGGAACATTATCTTTTGGGTAGGCTTTATTTTAAGTCCTAATAATTTATACACATCTAAATCCTCCTATTTTTCTTTAGAATCAAGACTATATTAACCAACCAAGTGAGAAAGACAATTTCTTTAATAAACTTAACCTCTAGCAGCTTGATTACCTCTTATTTCACCTTTTTAGTCTATTTAGGTCTCATTTTCTTAGCTTTTGTCTTACTACAACATATGTTCATCTGTTGGAATAACATGTTTTACTACTTCTCAATTTATTTCGGGCATATCTTCATATGTCTAGGCAAAGATCTTTTTATATTTCTTAAGTAATCTCTTAAAATTTACTCTTTTCAGTAGTTGTTTCATAGGCAATTAATATATTTTTAAGTTGTTAATTTGTTTTAAAGTTAAATGGGTTAGTTTTGATTTTAATGTAAAAAATGCTTATGTAATGATCATTAAAATGCATGCTACTATCAGGAAAAATATTGCATAAATAAGCAAATTCATTATTTACTTTATTAGAAAATAGGTAATTAACCTTAAAAAGTTCAAATGAATACAATTCATAACAAAAAAAGTTTAGAATCAAAGTCATCAATAATGGAAACTTTCTCAGGCATAGTAGACATTATTAGATAAATCTCCTCCACATCGGCTAGTTCTTTAATGATTGGTTATAGCTCTTTCTACCATTCTTTTATCTACTTCAACACTCTAAACTCTCAGTTGATAACATCTGCAAAGATTTCAAACTCAAGCTTACATTTCCCTTTAATCACCATAGGCTTAGGTGTTCCATCATACTTGTAGTCTTCAAAGTGATTCCTTTTCTTCTTATTTGTTTTTTCCATCTAGACAATATCCAAAGGCCCTTGTATTAGTTTGCCTTTTCACTTGCAAAGGCTTAACGTTGCTTTATAAATATTTTCCTTAGCCGACTCCTAGTAGAAAATTCATCTTATTTATGATTTTGGAAATCGCAAGGTCCTATAATCTTAAAAAATGCTAGCCACATAAAAACCAGTGAAAGGCTCATTAGCTATTGCTAAAATTGAGATAACATAGTCTATTAAGGTAAACCAAGCAGCCAAACAAGACGAAAAATGTTGCTGGTATGTCAATCAAGGTAAACTCAACATCATTCATCACCGATCTTACCTAAACCTTAGCGGTGAATAAGCCTTTAGCTTGCCTTTTTGTGATTTTATAAGCCTTTATAGTGATATCTAAGGTAGTTAAATCTTTTCTTTTATTTCCAAACTTGTAAGGATTTTTATAAGGTAGACATATAAAGAAGACCCATCATCTACCATCCTGCATGCAGTCTTATTACCATTAACTTTGGCTTTGATAAAGAGAGGCTAATTATTTTTTCATCCTTTTAAGGGAAAATCCTCATCTAAAAATGAAAGAAGTCCCCTTTTACCAGTCTTTATTACTTCCACCGGCTTGCTTAGAGTAGTTAATGTTGAAATAAAATTTTCCTAAGGCTTTAACCATATTATATCTATAGAACTAGAAAGACATTGGCAAATCCCATATGCTAGTGTGAGCTTGGGTCCTTTTCAACTACTTCAAAATCTCAACATCTTATTTTTTTATTGCCTACTTCCACCTCTTTGTTAGGAAAGACCTGACCATTCTTTTCAATTCTCTCCACTAGAACTTTCTTAATCCATATCTTTCCTCTCTTGCCCTCTTCAAATTTTGAGTCAATGGAATCATCCTAGAATATTTTGAAGTCTTTTTTCTGCTTGATCTCACTTTCACTGTCAATATCCCAAAATCCAGTCGTCACCATAGCTATCATCTCACCCACCCCTTCACTTATTTAGTACTCAGGTCTAAATATGTCTTTTAAGACATAATTCTAAGGCAATCCAAAATTAAGCATAAATATAGCTTAAATATGCTTGGGTAAAGGGTTAGATTAGTTCTCTAGGTCAAGTATTTGTTTTAAATTTATTAGGTCTTAAATAGCCCGATAGAGGGTTTTGCAATTTCAGTAATATGCATGTCCTTTAGTGGTAGCGCAACATTGGTCATGGTAGTGGCTAGGTAGTAAGGATTTGATTTGTAACTAAGTTGAAGGTTGCCTACTTTCATTAGCTTTTTCAAACAACAAGAAAGGGATTTTCCTAGATTTAAATAGTGTTGCCTTGTACTTTATTGACATTTACATTTTGCTTGAGCTACAGTACTTATTATTATCCAAGTAGTTGGAGATCCCAAATCTCTTAAACCCTTTATTTTAAAATGCCATTTCAAGGTCCATAGTAATATCCTTGAGCTATTCCTAGGTTGTGATTCCTATTGCTGTTAGCTTACTATTCATGTAGCTATTGGCATTTCTAATGAACATCTTGATTTGGTCAATGTCATTAGGCTTATTCCTCTTTTTTAAAACTTTAGCCCCATATTGGCTTAAATAGTCAAAGAAAAACTCATTATACTTTTGACATACTAGTTCCATGTCTTTCAACGTAACCTTTATGCTAGCATTTTTAGCATACTGCTTGTTAAATGCACGAGCTAAATCCAACCAGTCTTTCTTGACCCTTCTATCCAAATTGTGATACCAATCATGCACTTACCCAATGAGCAACATGCTAAACAGACCTACTATCTATTCTTTAGAGAGGTTAGCAGATCTTATAGCCATAACATACTACTTTAAATGAGTTCAGGGGTCTATAATGTCATCAAACTTGCTCAGGTTCAGCATTTTAAACTTATAAAGCATAGTCCAATCTAGCTTTAAACTAATATCCTTAACGTCAATGCTTTTACCCTTAGTAACTAAGCGACTCATCACTTTTATCCTTTTGTTGATCTTTTTAAATGGATCCTCCTTAATTATTGTAGGCTTAGTTGGTGAAACCCTATTATAATTGGTCTTCATTAGGGGAATATCCTCAGCGAAACCCTAGTCATCAACATCATATACCTCTTCTTTCCCTTTATTTCTTGCAGTCGAATTCTTACCCCTTTTAGCATTGATTTATATGTTAGATAGCATATTGGATAGGGTCACCATATCTTCATTTCCATCTCTTGTATAGCCTTAGCCAACATTCCTCTTATCACGGGCTTATCTCTGAACATGGTTACTTTCCTTAATAGATCGACTAAAACATATTGATTTCCTATTCAGTAGAGATGTTCGCCAACTCTTTTCCACTAAATGGTGAAAGAGGGATTAATGATGGTTACAAAATAAGGGGTTAGCAATAATACATAGACCATAAACATAAATAATGTAAAGTGCAAAATTCATGATATGAATGATTATACACATTTAAAGATACAAACACAAGCATTAAGCCTTCCAATGTTATTACTCACACACATGTGATCAAACCATTCTTTTCTAAGTAGGCTTACCTAAGTATCAATAGGGGATATATAGTCTCGATTATAGGCTAAGACTTTTCTTAGCCATAGACATCTTATATTTAAAGCGCATAAAAGAATAATGGCCTATAATATTTAAGTCCTATTTAAAATGAAATTAATTGAGCCTATCCTAGATAAAAGGCCTAATAGTCTTAGCCCTACCTTAAGCAAGGATAAATATACTAGGCCAGTAACATATTCATAATGCAATCGCATTCACTTAAGGTCATACAACCTAAGGAAAGTTGTTAAGCTTGCTACATGGGTTTTAATTTGGATAAAAGGCTTAAAGCTCTCATAAGCAAAGGTCCCTCCTAATTAGTTTTCCTAATCAATGGTAAAGCAACCGATTAGTTCACTATTTAATATACCTGAATGTATAAAGTTTGAGAGTGATGAATATGCTAGCAATTTCCCAAATTTGAGTAAAAAATGGCATGTTTTGCAACTATCTAAGGTAATAAAGACAGATAATAAAAATGTAATACATTAAGATTGATAAAATTTGGAATGTGAAAAGACATATTAATTAGGCTTTTTTGGAATCAATTATCATTCCCCAATAGAGTCACCACTATAAAGGGACGAAGGGGTTTGATAGAGCTGCCACCTGGTTCTACTTCAGAAACTTATTTATCTTTTACCTAGAAAAGGTTCAGAATCAATATCTTATTTATGCCCTTTTAATATGTCTTTTTTACATTTCAATATTTATTAATCCCTCAGTTACATAATTACTTTAAATCATACATTCATCTTTACAATAAGGAATATGAATTAGATAAAGAGAATAAAAAATAAATAACTAGTATCCCACAAAACAATAAAATTATGACACCTAAAAATCAGGTTATTAATTGATTTTATGATGATTTAATAATTACCTGTAATTCCATTAGAAGTGATGGTAATTACTTAACTCCCATCACTAAGAGATTGGCCTTTTATTAAAGCTCATTTTTGGTGGTGACCTTTAATAAAGAAAAATTGGAACCCATTTTATTAAAGAAAAGGCCAATTAATTATCTTAAAAATCATTGATGTGAAAATTGAATTTTTCAAGTAAAACCTTTTAGCTACATTTATATACCTAATATAGGAAACATCCCAAAATAAAGAAATAAAGTCTAATAAATAAGAATAACACTATAAACAAAAGGCCTAAATTGGCTTCTATCTCTGAAAGTATGGTCCGCACGGACAATAAATATCCATGGTAAAAATCTTCCACATTTGTGACCAATTTAGCACCGTTCAATCAAGATAGTTAGTAACACAAAACATAGTCTATACAAACTTAGAATTAGTCTGATAGACTAAAGCAACATGATAAAGTTATACATGTGGCACCCCTCACCCAACCCGATTACTGGATTCAAATATGGAGTGGCACATAACTTGATATCCGAACTTACTTTGAAAATGATTATCACTTAAAAGCCTTTTTGGAAACTTAATTTGCTTTAAAAACATGAAGTAACAAAAATCAAATAACAGGTATACTATATGGGGTCATCGTGTCCAAAACATAGCAATATAATAGTTATCCAGTGACACTAACCCAAATAGTAACCTACAGTAGAACACTTTTATATATAAGTACATCATATCCCATATGCCATAATCCTCCTGATCAATCATAGTCATACATCTCAACTCAAACAATCACATATAATATATCATCCATGACAAAATAGAAATTCATATATGTTACCAAAATATCAACTAAACTTTCTTTAATAGGTTATAAAAAGTGAAAAATATGCCTAGGCCCGATCCCTTATACAACATAAAGTGCCTATATCATGTTACAACTCATAATATACAAAGGAAAAATACCAAAAGACAAAGGAAAAATACCATAAGAAATGTCTTCTCTTGATTTCCTGTTGAAAATTAAGCTTTTGCTTTAATATGTTTTTTGACCTACACAT
>CANXYI012028341.1:0-15564 GCA_948208565.1 Hura crepitans
TATATATATATATATATATATATCCAAGATCAGATTTATACAATCATTCAGTGTTACTAACTCTGTTTTATACTTTACACACATCACCCACATTACACCTACTATACATGAGTTCTTATCGACATCACTACCAAAAGAAAACAAAAAGTACCCAAAGGACTCTGAGGTAGATATATTGGCTCCTATTGAAGTTGATCAGCTAGCAAATCTACGGCCTGTGCATTAGAACACTGACACACTAAGTATAAACTCAGTGGTGGAATAGACAAAATAAAGTATGTCACACATGCAAGCACACATATGAGTCATGCAATACATTAGCCTAAATGCCAATTACCCTAGTCAATATTCATTTGGTATGTTTATGAGAATGTTACTATTCATTTGGTCAATTTAAGATTTTATGTCTTTCATGATACCGACCATACCACTTCAAATTAACCAATCATGCATCAATTCCTCACATATTCTTCATGAAACATATTTTATACTTAGGTCACCAAATGGTACACATATTCACACAGAATTTCTTAGCCATTACATTGGTACACTTTACATACTCAAATAAGCCATTATTTTGCCAAGATTGCATTCCATACATTTTAATGTCATTATCCCTTTCCAAGTATAGTACATGTCATTTTTTTACCTAACATACCATAAGCATACTTAGACATGCCATGCCATTCATCACATATCTTTCGGCCATGATACACACATGCGCACACACCTAAATTCCTTCCCAAATCATCATGCATAACCTATTATTTTAACTTCATTAACATCACTAAATCATCACTTTACCTTAATATTATGCCTAATACCATAAACATACAATTCCATACATTAGGCATGCATATTTTCATGCAAAATCATATGACATACTAAATTTAAGTCTATTCCACATACCTAGGGTGTGAATAAACCCTTTTCTCCACCAGTTGAAACCTTAGTCTCCTTCAATGGCTTCTTTGGTACCTAAACATACACATTTCTATCTTAGAAAAATTCTCAAAAATCCTACATAACTCCAAATAGAAATCTAAGACCATGGCTATTTTTAGAATACCCTAAACTACCTAAAACAAAAATAAAAATTGGATTAAAAACACTTACACAAGAATTTGGCACTATTCACTCAAGTGTGACTTCTCTCATTCTAGCCTTTGTTTTTAGTTTCTATCAGATGATTTAGCTTTTAGAGACTGTGAAAGTTTAGATTCATATAATTTGTGTGAGATTTGGTGGAGAGAGGAGAGTGAAAATAAAGAAAAAAGAATGGGACTAGAGAGAAAATGGCATCGGGTTTCTAGGGATTTAGAGGTGAAAGATGAAGCTTTCACACATTTGACCCATAAACATGTGTAGGCCCTTATATAGGGGTAAGTGGGTGGCCCCGATCGCGATATGTGGCGATCAGATGGCTCGTTTTCTCCCGATACCTTTTTAAAGTTCAAAAATTCATAGAAAATTCTCTAGACCTCTAAAAATACTCATTTGAGTTTTAAAAATCCTCAATTAGTGTCACTAAGGCCCACGTAAAATTTCAAGTCAAAATTCTATGGTTGACTTTTTGACACTATTCACCCACTGTAATAAAATATTTTTAAAAAATATCAAACGACATCAAAAAATTAAAATTCCTTCTCCATCATACTTATTGGAATTTTTGCGGTTCATGGTATGGTATTTTCGGGCCCGTCCGAGTACATTGGGAAGCTGTCTCGACACAAACTCATTTTACCTCCTTATACGCTAGTTCTCGACCTGAAATGATTTATTGGTTCTGCTAAATTTTTAAATTCATTCATTTTACCCATTTTTAGGCCTGTTAAAGTTTTATGAGCAATATATCCCTTTTTAGCCTCGTGGTGATGCCTCGCACTGTAGGGAACATCACTCGGGCCTAGAAGGTACTGTTCATAAAACTTTAACTTATGGGCGTTACAATTACACATGGAATAAATCCCACCATCTATATGTAAATGCTCCCTTTTAATCCTAGCCATCCATTTTACATATAAGTACCTAAATAATAATAAAATATTCATTTGTTTTTTAGCTATAATCAGGCCCATTCTCCACCTTCATGGCTGAAATTCTTCCTTAGGTTACCTTTCAAAAATTGTTTTGCTAATCAATTAATTACCCTCAAATTTCTTTACCAATTTAAAGACTACAATTTAGTAAACTATTAGTTTATCACAATCATATGTATAAAGATGATTTAGAGGTAGAAATGAGATGGAAAAGAGGTGCAAAGGGCCACTCCAAAGTTGGTAAATGACCTTTAATCCAATTGATTTATATGAGTTTATTTGAGGCTTAAACTATGATTAATGGTGTTGAGTTGGGAATTATGTCATTAAAGTTAATTTTATTGAATGATTATGAGAGGAAATCAATTATGGAATTAGTAGAACATGAGAAGAAATGATGATGAGGTGGAATTGAAAAGGAAAAGAGGAAGATTATATGGATTCAAGCTTTAAAGGTATGCATATTCTTATGTTATGAAACTTATATGCTTATAGTTATGGTGTTTGATGGCTTTACATATTATGATGTGTCCCTTGAGATTAGTGGCATGTCTATGTAATTAAGAATCAAATACAATAGTAGGAATAAGAAAATGCTAGAAGAACATTTAGGAGTACGAAAATAATAGAAAGACTGAAACATATTAAGATAAAAGAAATAATGCTTAATTATTAATTATATAAAGAAAATAAATTGAATAGTGTTAGAGTAAATAGTTAAACATAAAAGAATTCGTAAATAGAGAAATTGATATTTTTAATACATTTAAATTAAGCTAGGCTAAAAATACTATATGAGAATCAATGAGTTAATTTGGTAATAAATCTAAACATTACTATGTCAATCTACTCAGTAAAAGATAACCTTGGCAATAAAGTTTTTTCAATGGCTTAATTATATGAGATATCATTAAATGATTAACAAAAAAAAAATATTAGGCTTGGAGCCTAATTTTAGTTTTGGAAACTAAGATTAGGCTTTCCAAATTTAGGCCTTATTGAGCCTAGTTGATTATGCCTTTTAAGTCTAATTTTTATAGAGCTTCTAAAAGTTAAAAGGGCTTTATTTCAAATTATATGGTGGTATAAGGACTTGATGAGCCACTTAAGTGTAGACCTATCAGGCCTTACACAATATGCATATAGCCTAATTATTAGGCTTATGCATGTAAGACCTAGAGAGCCCACTCATATGGCTCTCTTGTGAGCTATTCTAAGTCAGTTTGTAAGGGTTAAAAGTTGATCTAGATGGCACCTAAATATAAATAGGCATTTATACATCACCCACCAAAGAGACTGAAATTCATGCAGAAAATGGTATAAATTCTCCTATATTTTTCCTCACCTATCTCTTTATCCGTGCAAGTTGCTTATTAGCACCAGGCAATCTGCATAGCCTCTATGCTTGAGCTTCTTATATGGATACCTTGGAGGTGTTTTCAAAAGAGAATCAATGTGGTTTTGTAACAACTATAAGTTTTTGAGTTATGAATAGTACTTCTCGAATAATGAATAGTGTTTCACGAGACACAGGTCACACTAATGTTACTAAATGAAAGTATTAAATATAACATAATTATGGGCGAAATTTGGAATGAAATTAAAGTAATTTAAGGGCTAAAAATGCAAGTGAAGTTTTCCTCATGGCGTCTCGAGAATAGTAACCTAGTTAAATATAAATGACTCGATATTTTAAAAAGTGCTCAAAATAATTAAAAAATTGCGTGACCTGATGCTCAAAAATTCTAAGTAAGGTAATAGCAATAGATTTAGAATTTTTTGACATCAGGAAGTGATTTAATAGAGTTAATTAAAGACATAAATGCAACTTTTAAATAGTTCCTCTTCGGATTAAATTATGGTTTTCTCGAGATATCTAAAACACCTATTTATTTAATTATTGGCACAAAGATTAAATTAAAATGACATCTTAAAAGCATAAAATGGTTTTTTAAGGAAAGTTGAGGGAATAATTAATAATAACCCTTAGATGTGTCATATGTCACACATCCATCCACTCCCTAAAACCTATAAAAAGAGAATTTCACTTCAAATAGGAAACTATTCCCTCTTTTTCCTCTTCCCTCATTTGATGCCATAGGCACTCCTCCTCCTTCTTTCTTTTTCTTCTTTAATCTACCATCTCTTTCATAATTATACTATTTTATGATCCAAATTTTACCTCCATAATCTTTAAACACTACTTTCACCTTTTGTTTGGTTTAATTCATGCTAGGAAGTGAGAAATGCTACTTGAGTGAATAGTGACACCTTGACAAGTAAGTGTTTATTTTCTTGATTTTATATTTTTCTAAGGTATAATTTAATGGCAATAGGATATATATATATATATATATATACTTAAAATTAAATTTGGATGGCTATAAAATTTATTATGATTTTTAAAGTGAATTATGGTTATGTTTGAGAAAAAGGGATTGAAAAGGGTAAAGATAAGTCTTAATTAGAGTTATTGGAATATTTTGGCAGTTATTGCAAGTGAATTCAATAATGTGCACCTTGGTTTATGATAAATGTTGAAATTTAAGTCTGTGTGTGTGATATTAAATATGATTTAATGACTATGCATGATATAAATGTTATTAATTCAATGATAAGAAAAGGTTTGAATGGATGGGATGATGTAAAAATAAGAGGAAGAAATTATAGAGGCTATGGCCAAAATGTGTGCTTGGTGCATGTATAGATGTAAATGTGAAATTTGACATAAATTGAGTTTGTATAATTTTAGCCTTATGATTTAAACATGTTTGAAGAAGTAATGAGTAAGAAAGAGATTTAGGAGGGAAAAGGCCTAATGGCTAAAACCTAAGCATCATGAGGTTGATAAGGTGTAAGAGTATTTAGGCATGGAATTAGTTTAAATATATAGGATAGATGATATAGAGCATGAAAATAAAAATGTGCTGAATTGGTATGTAATTTTGATACATATGGCCAAATGGTGTTACTTAGGCTAATGGTATGGAAATGTGAATTAATGAATATAAATATAGTATGAGACTATAAGAGGAATGAATAAGAGTAATAATGTATGAAAATGAATTTGAAATGACCATTAATCCCATATAGCTAAATAGCACATGGAGGACATATAACATATAAACATGACTTAATAACATTCAATATTGCATATAAGCATGGTATGATAGAAGGTATAAGCAATGGTGTACAATAGAGAGGTTATGACTCTTATAGGTACATTGCTAAAAGGTATGTTAAGAGGTGAATTACTTTCATTGAATGATTGCATGAGAATGTTATGTGATGGAATGAATGGTATGATATGAGATAGAAAGTATCAAACTTACATAAACTGATGATTGAGTATGATCTTCCCTTGGTAAGTGCTATGTGTATAATGAAACTTATAAAATATATTTGTGAAATGAAAGTTAATGACATGTAATGTAATGAAAATGCAAATACATGACCTTGAAAGGTGAACGGATGATGAAATATGCTTTAAAGATAATATATGACCTCATGATAAAACTAAAGAAAATAATAGAGTATGAACTCCGAAGGCATAAAAAGTGAAAAGTTCATATTAGAATGAATTTATAAAATGGTATTAAGGCCCATATGAGTTAGATAGCCAGCTGGATGGATTGAAAGGTCAACTAGGGATGTAGTAACTTCTAAGACATTAAGTGTCTTGTGTTGATGATGAGTGTGGCCATTAAGGTTTTAGATAAAACCCCTGTACATTTTATGGTGGGCACAATTGCCATTGAGGTCCACAAGGGCCACTGCATATATGCTATAAGACAATTACGATGTGTTTCATAGGTGCAGCCATAGAGGTCTAAAATGGGGACCCCTACACAACCTTTAAGATAGGTGTGGTCATTGAGGTTCTCATTGAGAACCCCCATAGATTGATCATGAGATATGATGTTATATGGGTACAGCTATAAAGGTAAAAAATGAGGGCTCTTACATACCCTTGGATCCCATTATCTAGTGCTAGGGATATGATCTCTTGAGTATAGGCCAATAACTTAAGTAACTGAATTGCTATGGGCTTGTAAGATTAAAATGGAATAAGGCTATAAAGGTTATTAATTAATAACACTAAGTTAATTATATGTGATAATTTAGGTAATACAAAAATTGTCATTATGAATTATAAATGCTAACACAGATACATTCATGCATTCAAAATTTTTTGTGCATGTTAGCATGTAATATTGTAATTGCTGTAGGTTAAATAGACTTAGTCTAAAACAAGCATGTAAATATAATATGAAAACGCTTATTAAATTAAATGACACATGATAAGCAATGAAAAACAAATATTAAGCTTGATCTAAATAAGATATTACTATTATCTATTTCCTAATCTAGCACATGTATGTCATGTTGATGAGTGTGATACTGCATTTGCTTATGTGTGCAATGTATATTTTATTGAATTCACCACTAAGCATATGCTTAGCATATTGATTTTCTCTGATGCATAGGTTGTAGATAGTTCGTGTGACTTAGCCTCTAAAATAATAGTAGTGTAGTAGGGTAAACATTCGATTTTGGGTATACATATATATTGCCTTTTATTTGTAGACATAAAATGCATAAGTAGGGGCACTCATGTACATGGTTATAATGAATATAGTCCAAGGTTTGTAATTAAATGACATGGATTGTAAATGTAATATGAATCTCTACATAGAGTAATGAATATATAGAAGTAACTTGTGTATGCTTGCTTAAAAAATGTTATTGACACATATATGTGTGATTGAATGCATGTTTGCATGTGATGCATGGGCAATTATTCTTAGTGATGCAATTTGATGAAATGGGTTTATGGTGGGTTAGAAGAACCCTATACTAATGAATGAGTGTTGGAAAAGTTTTAGAAGTGTCTTTATTATAGGTTAAAATTTTTGGTTTTTCTCTTGGACATCCATTATGCTATCGAATTTTCATTAAAATATGACTTGTAATTAATTCAAAAAAAATGACTCATAAATAGGTGCATACAAGTTTAATAAAAATGTCAAAATTTCTCATACATTATAAAAGAGATCTAATAAGACAACATACAATCATATATTAAGAAGGATTTTAAGAGGATAAATAAATATCCTAATGTCTTTTATTTAAGTCCGGAGGTGGATAGGCTAAGGGATGTCTTATTAGGTGGTATTAAAGCCCGATTTAGGTGTTTCTATAGCTAGAGGCTGATAATTGTTTCTTTTGTAGTAAACTAAGATGTGCAAACACACTCTGCCTGGTAGTGATAAAGAGGTAGCAAGTCATACACCGATGATGATCCATGAGCCTACTAGCTTAGAGGCTTAGGTGCCTAGTGATGCAGCATAACTAGCTCCTATACAACCTCAATTGGTGCTATTACAACAACTTGTAGATTTGCTTAGATAGACTACTACTATAGTTGCTCCACCACCACTACCACCATCGATGCTAGTGCCACCTCCATAAGCCTAAGCTTTATTGAAAACCTACCTAGAAAGGGTAAAAAAGATAGGAGCACTAAACTTTTTAAGAGCATTAGAGAATAATATAGTGAAAGCTAAGTACTGCTTGGAGCAGACTATTAGAATTCTACAATTGTTATAGTGTACACTAGTAGAGAACTTGATATATGCCACTTCCTTACTATAAAAGGAAGCATTCCATTAGTAGGAAATGGTGTCTAACCACAAGGTAGTAGAGGCTGTGACTTGAGAGTTCTTTTTACAAGAGTTCAAAAATAGGTACATTCTAGAAAATTATATTGAGAAAAAGAGGCAAGAGTTCTTAGATCTAAAGCAAGGGTAGATATCTATATCAAAATATGAGAAAAACTTTTCACGATTAAGTACATATGCCCAGGAGTTTATCCTTATAAAAGAAGAATGATGTAAGAGGCTGAAAAAAGGCCTTAACATTAAGATCTGAATGCAGATAGCTAACCTCAAAGATCGAAGAATTTGCTTTTGTAACACCTGTAAACCTGTCTTTATAAATAGTATTTCTTAGGTTATGTATTGGGCTATTAAGTAGCAGACCCCACTAAGTTGATCTAGATAGGGGTGTTCTCTACATGAAACTTTAAAAGGCAAAATGAGGTCTAAAATAAAAGAAGTAAAAATTTTGAAAGAACCAAAAAATTATTTTACACTTAGATTTACAAGAATATGGCCTTAGTTTAGGTTGTGATATGAGAAAGTCAAGATGTGCCTGGATTGACTTGAAAATATCATACCATAAAGGTCAAAAATTCTAATGAATCCAATGGTGAAGTAATTATAATTTTCTAACATTGATAAATATTTTTTTTGAATTTCTTATTTATGCAATTGAAAAATTAAGTGTATTTCCTTGGTCTTTTTTGCACGAGCTTTGAGGATGCCCTTAATTTTGAATACCTAATTTTTGGTGTCTTAAGGAGTATTTTTTGTGATTATAAACATTAAGAATAGTTTTTCAAAGATTAACGGAAAAATAAGGAAAAATGTGCACTGTTGGATCGATTTGATTAAATTGTGATCGTTGGTGCATTTAATATATGAAGGGTAAGCTTAAATGAGAATAACACATAAGATCACCTATTATCTTTCTCCTCCCATCAAGACTTGAAAGCTCCTCCCCCATTTTTGCTTCAATTACACCAAAAAACAACCCGAAATCGCCAAATAACATATTCAAAATGCTCCTCCTCAAATCTAGTTTCTTATTCTCCTGATTCATTCTTGAGAAAAAGGCTTTATTTTGAGGGAAAAGAGGATAAATTTAGTTAGGGTCATTCTTGAGAAAAGGCTTTATTTTGAGGGGAAAGAGGAGAAATTTAGTTAGGGTTTTCAATGATCAAAATTTAAGGTAAGCATATTTTTGGGGTTCTATTATTTTTCTATGATATTACGGGTGCCCAAAAACATGTTCATGTGTTATTTTTTGTTTTTGATTCATGTATAATTTTCTATGAATTTTTCTAATTATATACCTATTATGGAACTTAGAAAAAGAAGGAGAATGGCATTCCAAATGGAAAGGGAGATAGTAAAGGGACATTCGAGACACTAAAAAATTGCTTTGTAAGTTTATTCAGTAAAATATGTGCACATTTTCTTGTTTGTGCATTTTTACCTTAGATAACCATTATGAAAGTGTTAGTTTTAGTGGTTAAAGTTGTTCTAATTTAGTTTTATGACATTATAATGTTTAGAATATGTTAATTAAGTGATAATAATGGTTAAAAGTGGATTAAAATCATGTATGGTTAAGTTATACACTTGGTGATGTAACATGGAATAAAAAGGGCAAAATTGTAATTTTGGACTTTATATGTAATTAAGGTGTAAATGTAATATATTTGCATAAATAATCATGTACGATTAATGTTTAATGATTAAAGATGTATTATGATGGAATTATGGTACATTATGGATATGTATGTGTGTTATGTATAATATGTGTACATGGGTGGTACATATGAGTTATAATGTGACATAAATGTAATACATATAAAAATGAATTGTCAATTATGATTGTGATATGTAAACTCTCAAATGAGAATGTTGTATAGACATAATGGTGAAAATGATTTGATGGAATGATATGATCATGGTTATATGACAAGTAAAATGAACATGAGACATAAATTGTATAATGAGAAATGTTAAGCCTATATGTGTTTGACAACATACTGGATAGGTTGATGGACAATTAGGGTACAAGCAGCTGCTAGATATTGGTATCATGTTCATGCAGGTGTGGCTACCGGGAGGTCCATTTGGGCCACTCTATATACACATATTGTAAATTGTTGTAATCTGTTATATACATGGGCACGCTATGATATTTCATGCAGGTGTAACTATTGGCCGGTCTGTCAAAACCACTGCACATGTATCCAAACAAATGCAGTCACCATGGAGGTTCATCAGGATCACTGCATAGTTAGTGATAAACTATTATGCTGGTGTAGCAACTGTCAGGTCCAAAATATAGGCCACTACGCATCATGATCTCGATGTTTATTATTGGGATTCATGTTTGTCAGATATAGGCTAGTCAACTGGGAAGTAAAGAAATTGTAATTACAAGCTTTATAAAATGAACTTCAGAATTTATATACCTAAAATGGATTGACATATAAAATGATTTGAACATGATAGTGAATCAAGCATATAAAGGTAATGAATGTGCATCATAATGTGTGTGCAATTGGTATGACATGGTTGCATGATAATATATAATAAGTGTACATTTTTGTGTGAGCATATTTTATTGAATACACCATTAAGCTTTATGCTTAGCGCATCACATTTTCGATGTATAGGTAATAGATAGCTAGCTCTAAACAGCCTGAACAACTATAGTGTAGTGCAGTTCAAGGAAGATCTTATCAAGTATTTTGGTACATTTTGGTTATATAGTGTGATATAATAACATTAATAGTTGGCACTCATAAGTAAGCATGTTAGGACTAGAGTTTTATGATATGTTATATAGGATGTAAACATATTATACAGGTTATGTTGTTATGATGTGTTTGTATATGGATGAGACTACATGATGTGATGTGTTTGCTTAAGACATTGATTTGAGATGAGGACTAAAAGGGTCTAGGTAGTTGAGAATAATTTATGCAGGTTTTATTTTGGGATATCTTACAATACAACCATTATGATGCTAAAATTTTATTAGAAGGAGACAATTAATATGATATATGTGTCTTTTATATAAAATGGTTTTAAAAAGATAATGGTAAAGAGAATACAAGTTGGTTTTCATGTCATCTCTTATTTGGACTAGAAACAATTTGGGTAGGAGGTGTTGCAATGTGGTATCCCTCATTTGGATCTATCTATGGGGTTGAGTGAGGGGTGTTACATTTAGTGGTATCAAAGCTTATGTTTTGGCATTTCTAGGTGCTTTAGATTTTATATGAGTGCCATAGGCTTGGCATGTCCATACATCACATGAAACTGCATTGCTTGAGACTGATGCTTGTTCTCTAATATAGATCAAAGATGGATGATTCAAGCATTCCAATTAGTGAAGAAGAAGAGGTATAAAGTTATGCCTTACCAATAGTCAATGAACCAGTTTAGGCAGAAGCTTTCTTTCCTAGTGATGCAGTATAGTCTGCATTTGCTCAACCAGTACAAGTGCCACCACTATGGATGTAACAAATTGCTAATTTATTAAGGTAGACTACAGCAACAGATAACCACAACCACTAGCTCCACAACCACCGGTACAGTAGCAATAACAACCACAATCACAAAGCTCTCTAAAAGACCTATCTTGAATGTGTTAAAAAGATGGGAGCCATTGATTTTGAGAGAGGTAATGTAGATGATACAACCAAGGTTGAATACTAGCTGGAGAGAATAGAGAAGATCCTAGAGCAACTGAACTACACTCTAGAAGAGTGTTTAATCTATACTACATCATTATTGCAAGTAGAGGCATACTTATTATTGAGAATAGTCTTAGAATGTAAAGCAACTAAACTTATTACTTGAGAGTTTTTCTTGAAGGAGTTTAGGAAAAGATATATTACATAGACTTATATTGAGAAGAAAGATAGGAATTTCTAGATGTAAAGCAGAATGGGAGATCGATTGCTGAATATAAGAAAGAGTTTTCTAGATTGAGTAGATATGCCAATGAGATAATTCCTATAGAACTAGATAGATATAGGAGATTTGAGAAAGGCTTAGATACGAAGATCAGGTTGCAGATGGTTATAAACATGATTGATTACTTTGCTAAGCTAGTTATAGCAACTTATGCAGTGAAAGATATATTGAAAGAACATAAAGAAAATTTGCAGAAGAAGAGATCATTCACTATTAGATAGACGAGCTAATCTCCAGAGATGACCAAGAGACAAAAAGAGAACTCTATTACACAATTATCTCATAGACCACCTCAGACATAGAGATCTAGGTAGATAGGGCAATTTACACAGCATCAGTAGAGATCAGCTGCTAATGCCGCAGTTTCAATAGCTACAAGCATAAATCCTACTTGTTAGACATGTGATAGGAAACATGATGGAGTATGTTAGTGGAGTAGCCCCGGAGTATGTTATAAATGCAGAGCTGCAGGGCATTTTAGAAAGGATTGCCTAAAGAGTGCAGGTGAGGCTATTCAGCATCAGGTATCATCACTAGCACTAGCCAGGATTCAGAGAGACATTAGAGGGGACAAACTTAGTTGTAGTTAGAGGCCTAGACTAGAGTTTAGTATAAGGATAGAGGCTCGAGCTCTAGTGAGATAGTATACAATTAGAGCTATAATGATATAGACTCTTCAAATGTCATTGCTGGTACTTTTTATTTCTTTGATTTACCTATTTTGGCATTAATTGATTTAAGTTCTATGTATTCCTATATATGTACTACTTTGGCATGAGAGAGAGGGTTACAATAAAAACCTTTAGACATTGAAATCATGGTTTATAATCCAACATGTCATCATGTTACTATTGATAGAATATGCAAGGATTGTCCATTAAATGTCCAAGGATAGACCTTTCTTGTTAATCTTATTGAATTGCCTTTCAATGACTTTGATATTATCTTGGGAATGGATTGGTGTGATACTATGGTAGATTGTAGGCAGAGGAGGCTAACTCTTCAAACAACTGATGGTATTGAAGTCACAATAGTGGGTGAAAGAAAATACTTTTTGTCTAATGTTATTTCTATAGTAAAAGCTAGATGTATGATTCGAAAAGGGTGTCAAGCATACCAGGTACATGTGGTTGATGTAGAAAAGGTAGAATAAGACATTAATCAGATACTACTAGTAACTGAGTTCTCTGATGTTTTTTTAGATGAGTTGTTAGGATTGCCACCTAAGTGAGTGCTTGAATTTGCTATTGAAGTATATCTAGGCACTGCCCAGTCTCAATAGCCCCTTATAGAATGGCTCCTATTGAACTAAAAGAATTGAAGGTGTAGTTATATGAGCTATTAGATAAAGGGTTTATTATACCAAGTGTTTCACCATAGGGTGCACTAATACTATTTGTGAAAAAGAAGGATGGGTCCTTGAGACTTTATGTTGACTACAGGCAGTTGAATAAAGTGACAATTAAGAAAAAATACCCACTACCTAGGATCGATGATTTATTTGATTAGCTCAGAGGAGTAAGTGTATTTTCAAATATTGACTTGAGATTTAGGTATTATCAGTTATGGGTAAAGGAATTTGATATGCCTAAAATAGATTTTTGTACCAGATATAGGAATTATGAATTTTTAGTGATGCCTTTTGGGTTGACTAATGCCTTAGCAACATACATGGATTTGATGAATATGATCTTCAGACTATATTTAGACCAGTTTATTATGGTGTTCATTGATGATATTCTAGTGTACTCTAAGACCAGAGATGATCATGAACAACATCTCAAACTAGTATTGTAGACCTTAAGAGAGAAGGAGCTCTATGCTAAATTGAGCGAGTGTGAGTTTTGGTTGGATGAAGTTAGATTCTTAGGACACATTACTTCAGCTGAAGGAATCGAGGTTGCTCTAAGGAAAATTAAGTCCATATTGGAATGGAAACCTCCAAGAAATGTTATAGAGATTAGAAGTTTCTTAGGATTAGTTAGATAGTATAGAAGATTTGTGAAAGGATTTTCATTGATTGCAGCTCCAATGACTCGATTATTAAGGAATGATGTGAAATTTGAGTAGAATAATAAATGTCAAGAGAGTTTTGATAAATTGATGGCCATATTGATAGAAGCCTTGTTCTTACATTACTAGAGTCAGGGAAGAACTTTGTTGTTTATAGTGATGCTTCTCATAATAGACTCAGATGTGTCTTAATATAGGAAGGTAAAGTAGTGGCTTATACATCTAGGCAGTTAAAGCCTCATGAAAAGAATTATCCTACACATAATTTGAAATTAGCTACCATTGCTTTTGCTTTAAAGAGATGGAGACATTATCTTTATGGTGAGAAATATTACATATACACAGACCATAAATACCTTCTTACATAGAAGGAATTAAACTTGAGATAGCAGAGGTGGATAGAATTGATTGAAGACTATGACTATGCACTTAATTACCATTCAAGAAAGGTAAATGTAGTAGTAAATGCATTGAGACAAAGATTTTTATGTGCCTTAAAAGCAATGAATGTTCAATTGTAGAGTTTAAAAGATAGAGGTTAACAAAATTACAGGTTAAATCCAGCTTGGTTCAATAGGTGAAAGAGGCTCAAAAAGCCAATAATCAACTCATGGATGTAATAAGTTTAATTAAAGAGTGAAAGCCTACTGAGTATGAAATAAAAGTAGATGATTGTTTGTATTACCATGATAGGCTATGTGTGCCTAATGTAGAAGATATCAAGCAGTAAATATTGTAGGAAGATCATAGTTCACCTTTTGCTATGCATCCTGGGAGCACAAAAATGTATCTTGATTTGAAGCAATATTATTAGTGGCTTAGAATGAAGAAAGATGTAGCTGAGTATGCATCTAGATGTCTTACTTGTTAACAAGTAAAGGTAGAGCACCAAGTTCCTTCAGGATTACTACAACTTATAGCAATACTAAAGTGGAAATGGGAGAGAGTAACCATTGATTTTAGGGTTGGATTACCTAAGACTAGGAGTAAATGTGATGTAGTATAGGTTATAGTGGATAGATTGACAAAAACAACACACTTTATTTCGGTCAGCATGGATTATGCTCTAGAGAATCTTTCTCAACTATATATTGATGAGATTGTGAGGTTACGTGGAGTTCCAACATTTATCATATAAGATAGATACCCAAGGTTTACATCAAGATTTTGGAAAAAGCTACATAATGCTTTGGGTAATTGGCTTACATTTAGCACTACTTTTCACCCATAAATAGATGGTCAATCAGAGTGGGTTATTTATGTGATTGAAGATATGCTAAAGAGTTGTGCTATTGATTTCAAAGGTAATTGGGATTAGTATCTATCTTTAGCAGAATTTGCATATAACAATAGTTATCAAGCAAGTTTAGGAATGGCACCGCATAAAGCCTTATATGGTAAAAAATGAAAAACTCTATTGTGTTAGAGTGAAGTACGTGAAAATAAACTAATGGAACTAGATTTGATAAAATATGCAAAAGAAAAAGTTAAAATTATCAGAGATTGGTAGAAATTAGCATTAGACAAGTAGCAATCATATGTAAATCTAAAAAAAAGACCAATTGAATATGTAGTGGGAGATAAAGTTTTTCTTAAAGTGTTAACTTGGAATAAAGTACTGGGATTTGGTAAGAAGGGCAAGCTGAGTCCAAGATTTATTGGTCCATACGAGATAATAGAACATATGGGACCAGTGGCATAATAATTAGCATTGCCACTAGAATTGCAATAGATTCATGATGTTTTCCATGTTTTTATGCTAAGGAGATACTGATCAGATCCTTCTCATGTGATAGCAGCAAAGAAGGTGGAAGTTTTGCCAGATCTTTCATATGAAGAAGAGCCAGTATAGATTTTGGCACGTGAAGTGAAGAAGTTACGAAATAAAA
>CANXYI012028425.1:0-10984 GCA_948208565.1 Hura crepitans
ATATATAATGAGATTTAATGCTAAAGGGTGAACTATTAACTTATATGAAGTAAAGAAATATAAAATGTTGATTTGAATTATTTGAGTTGATTAAATGATTAATAAAGGAAGAAGAAATTGTGTGATGATCATGCATGAATGACATAAGGAAGTAAATAAGATAACTTTGTATGTGGAACTAGCATAGTGAACATATGTATATAGTGATACGAAGAGAAATAAAATGATAATTGAGAAATGATGATAAAAGAGAGGATGAGATGATAACATAATACCCAAACCACCTGAGCATTGTCAAGAGAAATAGATACAATTAATTGTAAATCAAAGAATAAATGGAATGTAACCGAATACCAACCGATCACTGAGGTTGATTAAGGTGTGCACATATATCAAGACATCCAAACTCACTCTCTATATTACTTGTTATAAAACATTACTGTTAAAACATTACGTGTGAAAATATAGGTTTTTAAAAAATTTTTCAAATAGTTTTTCGTATTCAAAAATTGGGAACCCTTCAGTTGAAATTTCTATAGCATAATGGCTATATCGAGCACTATCTAAAATTTTTAAATAGTAACTTGCATAAGAAAATTACACTTCTATATATTTCACACATTCCCATAATCTCCATGTGATCCTCTAATCACTCAATAACACACAATACAATCACAAGATATCTCAACCTCAGGAAGAGATATCGTACAACAACAAACATGTATAAATAGTTTATAAGGGTTTACAAATTTTAGATTAAAAAAAGAACTATTTTAAATATAAATTAGGCCTATTCCCATACTTTATACATTGAGTGCTATCTATACATCACATACAATACTATATATAAAAAATTACCAAAACAAAAGCCTTTTCTTGATAACCTTGATGTCTTGAGCTTGAGTCTCAAAAAATCTTATTACCTATGCATCGTAAACAAATGTGCTCAGAGAATGCTTAGTGGTGTAATGAAAATAACATGAACTATTTAAGCATTTTTAATATACAATAGGTATTTACAGTTCATTTCTATGCATAACCAATCAACATTCATTATAATACTCGAACATAATAGGAATACTTGAATATAATGAGGATATGACAAGTTTATATCTAAAGACATACACCATGCATAATTGTGACTCCCCTTACCTAGTCCGGATGTTGGTTGGTTACCGAGCCTGACTAAGGTGTGCACATATATCAAGATATCTAAACTCATCTACCTAATTACTGTTATCAATCATTGTTATATAAAATTATTATATGCAAAAATAAAGGTTTTCAAAAACCTTTTTAAATAGTGTTACTTATTTAAAATTGGGAATCATCATGCTAAAAATCTGACAGCATAACGGCTGCACCTGGCACTATCCCTAATTTTAAATAGTAACTTGCATAACAAAAGACACTTTTATATCTCATTCACACACTTCCTCCATCTCAATGTGATCCTTTGGTCACTCCACAGCACATAAACACAATATATGATATCTCAACCTCAGGAAGAGATATCATACAACACAACATGCAATATCATAGTTTAGTATAGCATACAAACATTAAAATCCAAAAAGAACATTTTAAATTAAAATAGTTACAAAATTATTACAAGTTAGGCCCATCCCCTTTACGTATACATTTAAGTGCACCTATACATCATATCTATTACATAAACTAAGCTTCACCAAAATAAAGCCTTCTCTTTAATATCTTAATATCCCGATGCTTCTAGCATGAAAATGTTCTTGTACCTTTGTGTCATAAACAAATGACATGCTCCATGACTTGCTTAGTGGTGTATTCAAAATAATATGCTCTAATATCATTTTCACATGCCATAACTGCATGCTAATCATTAACATGTATAACTATCGAACATATAGCATAATATGCATACAAATGAAGATGTACAGTAACTATGATTAAATTTTGACATAATCTATACACTAACTATTTCACATCATGCATACTTGGTAAAATAACATATAAGGTCATTTATTCATAAAATTTAACCATTATGCATTGTACATGGATAAAATGTTTAGTTTAGGCCATGTCATGCATAATATTTAGTTTTATTATTTGCCATCCTTTTTTTTACTTATGCCCATAGGGATAACCCCAAACCTATGGATAATGAGATCATAACTTATATAGTGGCCAACATTTTTGACTTGATGGTTGCTGCACTAGTATAATGTAGTGTCAAACGTGACTTATGTGATTGCACTCGCATGTGTTATATGCAGTGGACCTTATAAGAACTTTACAAGTGGCTACATCTACTAGATCTAAAGATTAAAATAGATATATCTATAGGTAGACTACAAGTGTACCCTTGGACCTAATCTAAGAATCCAAGTGCCCTATAAGCTCTGTATCCCCTAGCAAACCAATCAAACTATTCATTTCCTAGGTTGTTCCTTCTTATGGGCTAAAAATAATTTTAATTAGTTTAACCTCATTTAATAAGATTACATAGCTTTTAACATGCATATTTTAGTCATTGAATGACTAAAACTACATAACTTTAATAAAAATAACATTTTGAGCCATTATGCTCATTTCCCAAGTCATTATACCATATGCACAACAATCACGCTTTTCCATCTCATATATGGATTTTTAGCATATTTTTATCATGGACACATTCAAATAAGGTCATAAAATCCATTTGGGTTATTTTATGCCTTTATATCATTATATCACAATTATGGCATAATATGCTCTTAGAAGCTCTATTTGGGTCACTTTCGGGTTTAAGGAATTTTATGCTCTTAACCTCATTTCTTTCATAAAATTATTCATAACCATATCCATATATTGGAAATAACATGCATAGAAAATTTCTTGCACAATCTATGAAGCATCAAACATATTACCTTATAGGCCATTCGAACATTTTAGGTGATATAGGCATATTTAATGTGAATTAGCAAGCATTACACATAAACCCATTCAAGTATGGTTTTATACATCAGCATGCCTTAAAAACTTTCATTGCATTATAAAACATGAATTAGAAGGAACAAAAGACATTTATTCATTTATGCCATGTACACAAACACATACAAAGCCTAAACACTCACATAAAATACATTTCATCATAAATGGTCAAACACATCCTTATGGCACTTAAACTATTGGGCCTATAGTCATAAAATGGCTATACAATGCATATTCCATACATATATCATGCCATCATGATCATTATACCAAATATCACATGACCAACTCACATAATACATAAAAGGGTATTTTTCATCTAATATGCACAAACACCCATCTTAAGGCACATAAGAGCATTTAGCATTCCTAAGGCCTCTTTTTCACTTTCACACATTTATAATCATGAAAAATAAGCCAATTAACCACATTTCATACTCATATAACCTTTAATGCTCAATTTAACTACTTATATTCATTATGCCACATTAGGCTTTCAATGACACATATTGCATAGTTCACACTTCCAATTGATTTCAATGCATTCCAATCATTTAAAACATCTTATTACACTTATTACATGGAAATTACACATTTAATGCATGTCATTTAAGACATTTTACACATTTATGCATTTAATGCTTATTTGACATAATATGGAAAATTAGGGAAATTAATTTAATTCACACATTTTATTTCTATTACATGTACCAAGACAACTATAGAGGTTCCCAAAGACTTGTTTATGCCTTGGCTTTGTCATTGTTGCGGTTTGGTTCAAAATTTCCTAACATAAATTGGGTAAAACTTTAAAAATCCACAATCAATCAGCCATAGCTCAAAAAATTAATCTAAGGCCATTTATCAACTCTTGGGCACATTTAGTATCTAGAAAAAATAATGAAGTCAAAAAATCTTACCCAAAAATTTCGTGATTACTATTCACGTGGTTGTAAAACTATGAAAATCAAGCACCCATTTCAAAAATTTTCGCTTCCTTGATAACTTTTAAGGCATAAAAGCTTTATGGTTCAATTTTGATGTGGTGATTTTGGCTTTAAAGAGAGGAATGAAGAAAGAAAATAGAGAGAGAGAAGAGGGGAGATGTTAGCTACCAATGGGAGAGAGAGATGAATAGTAAATTTGACTTTCTTGAGTCAAATTTGACTATTTATACTCACGCTTAAAAATACACCATTAGCATTTTTCCCATTTTTTCTTCTTTTCCCAAGCCAATTAAATTGCCATATTTATGGCAATAATTCACTTTAATTATCCCCTAGAAGCCTCTAAAAATTGGGGCTTAAAAACACTAAGAAAACTAATTAATTTCGTTATTTTTATGTTGCCTAATTTCTAAAAAAATTACTTTCTGATATCAAAAAATTCCAATTTTAGTGCCATTAGACTCATTGGAATTTTTAAGTATTAGGTTATATAATTTTTATAATTTTCTAAGCGACTTTGAAATTAATTTACTATTCAACATTGCCTCAATCATAATTCCCAAGACATTACCATAAAAACTTTCTTCGCATTTTTAACCACTCTAATGAACTCAGATTGATATCAAACTTCACCAAAATTATTCTACGATTAATACTTTTTTCTAGTGTCTTCAACATATCTTGGGTCTCAAGATCACTAGTCATCCTGGGAAAGTACTATTCATAATTATTGGAATTTTTGAGGTGTTACAATATTAACATTCATATCATGCATATATATGGCAATCATGCCTTTTAAACCAACTCTCATCAAATTTTGTAATTATCAATTCTTACATGCACTTAACTATCATTTTAAAAATCATGACATACATTAAAGGTTAATTTAGTTTTTTGCCTTTTTAATTTAAGTCCATCTTAGATAACCTCATAACTATAGATAATAGGATCAAGAAATGTGTAGTGGCCCACATTTTTTACCTCATGACTGCTATACTAGTATAAAATTATGCAGTGGCCCTTATGAAACCTTACAACAGCTACACCTACATAGATCCAAAGATCATAGTATAAATGCACAAGTAAGACTAAAAGCAAACCTTGGGATAATCATGTACGCACAAAAGTGCCCTAGCAGTTACTATATCCTATAGCTAATCGATCAACCTATCTATTTCTGGGTTGTTGCATCTCATGGGCTAAAGCCAATACATTTTAGTTTCACCTCATTGTGTAAGCTTAAATAGATTTTAACTTACTTATTTGAGTAATAAATTGACTAAAATTGATTATTTCATGAAAAACATCAATTTAGCAATGATGTTTATTTCAACATACTTTTTATGCCATATTTGGGCCACATGCACATTAAATCACATTTTCCATCTCATTTATGCTTTTTCAACATGTATTATTCACACTAACATTCATTTTGAGGTCATAAGTCCATTTAAGACACTTTATGCTGCAATGTTCATCAATTTACTCTTAATATGGCATAACTATTGTTAAATAACACTTTTAAGTTTATCTCAATTTTTGAACATATTTAAGTCCTCAACCTCATTTCTTCTTGATAATAATTATATTTATAATCAAATATAATTAATAAGTCATGTATGTACTTAAATTCTAATATTTCACAAACTATTATGCTTATGCAATCTTATAGTGCAATTCGACCATTCATGCTTATGTAAGCAAGATTCACTTTTTCGCCATACATAGCCATAAGTCAAAACTTTTGCATGCATATAAGTAATGCTCATAGCATAAAATTTACAAGCCTCAAAACTAATTAAACTATTTGGCCTTAGACATCACACATACTTTGTTCAGTATTTGACTTATGTCAATATACAACACTTATGCATATTGTTATTGCTTGTTCAAACTACTCAGAATGGCACAATATTGCCAATATGTACTTGCACATTATGAGTTTGCTATATTCTTATTTAACACTCATTTAGCAAGCCATTCACTAAGCATACACATATAACACACTCATTAGGCTGGCATTCCAACTATTCGGATATCCATAAGGTAAGGCCTCAAACAACATGTTAACCTCATTTAACATCTAAGAACACATCCATTTTATCTTAAGTCATGATTTACTCTCAATGGCATGCATAAAACCCTTATTTCCCATAATACACACACATAGTACATTTATACACATATTAAGGCAATTTAAGAATAATTACCATATTTACATATGGCACCATATCCCATTCGGGCAACACATCATGAAATGTTCTTAAATGGTCTATGATTAATATAACTTATGCCAACACATTAGCCATTCGTAAAAAATTAAGTGGGGACCGTATATGCACAATTTAAGGTCATTTTCCCATATTATGCCATTTTAGCCTAAATGGGCAAATTTTGACCATTTTCATTTCTAATGCATTCTCTTACTTTCATTCACACTTTTATATGTAAAAAACATTGACTAACAACAATTTATGTTCAAGCATTCTTAATTTCTACATCAAGCAATTTTAACTTCATTATACTCTATATTAGATATATTAGGCACCATAAGCACATTATGGACATTTAATTGGTCCCAATCAATTCTCATTATTTAAACATATTAACATACAAATTATGAGCCATATAACTCATTAAATACATCACATTCATGGCATTACCCAATTATGAGCATTTATTAGATAATGTACATAATATGGAATTTAATGGTTATAATTGAAAATGCACATTTTATTTTAATTATAAATATTGAAGAGGACATAATGGAACCTTGAGGCTCGTCTGCACCTTTGATTTGCCCTTATCTCAATTTTATTCGAAAATCCCTAACATAAACTGAAAAATACTTTGAAAATTCATAATAAGTCAACCGATGCACCAAAAATTAATCTAAAATCATAGAAACTCACTTTGGCATCCCTAGAACCTAGGAAAAATAACAAAAGTTGGAAAACCTTACCCAAACCAATGTGGGTTACTATTTATGAGATCGAAATTTCAAGAATTTTAAGTGATTTCCTTCAGATATTTTGCTTCCTAAGAGTGTTAATGGTGTGGAGGTTCCATAATTTGGTTTGAATGGAGGAGATTAGGCTTTATTATAGGTGGAAAAGAAGTAAAAATGGTGGAGGAGGGACACCCATGCCATTGGTTTAAGGAAAAAGGAGAGAGGGAGGTGGTGTGTTTTAAAATGTTCACTTTTCCTTATTAGTTTTAACTATTTATACTTATTATACATTATTTATTTTTAATTCATTTATCTCTCATTTTCCCTCTAATTTTCCTTCTCTTCCTATGCCTAATTAATAGCCATTTTCATTTTATCATGCCCCCTCACTCCTCTAAAAATTGAAACTCGAAAACTAGAAAAACTGATTAAATATGCTACTTTTTTGTTACTTGATTTTCAAAATATTACTTCTCGATATCTAAAAATTCTAATTCCAGCACCATTTGACTCATTAGAATTTTTATGTATAAAGTCATATAAGTTTTGAACTTTTTTAAGCAACTTTGAAAATAATTTACGATTTAACTTTGCCTTGGTCACTATTCCTAAGACACTACCGTAAAAAATTTCTTAGCATTTTTAATATCTTAAAAAAATTTCGATTGATTTCAAACTTTGTACAAAATTATTTTATGATTAATACTTTCATCCGATGGCTTCAGTGCATCCCGAGTCTTAGGAATACTATTCATCCCGTGAAAGTACTATTCATAAATGCAGAAGTTTTGGGCATTACATTTCTTCCTCTTTTAAATAAATGTCATCCTTAATAGTAAATTATTGCCTAGTTCTAATAACTATAAGTATTTTTCTTTCATTTGAGCTCTCATCTCCTAGGTAGGCTCTTCTATTTCGTGATGTCTCCAAAGGATCATCACCAAGGGCACTATTTATTCTGCAGTTTCTTCACCTCTCAATCAAGAATCCTCATAGGTTCTTCTTCATAAGATAGGTTAGGATTAACCTCGATCTCTTCCCTTGCTATCACATGCATAAGGTTTGATTTGTATCTTCTAAGCATGGAAACATGGAAGACATCATGAATCTATTAAAGTTTTAGAGGTAATGCTAGTTTATAGGCTATTAGTCCTATATATTCCATGATCTCATATGGCCTAATAAACCTAGGACTTAACTTCGCTTTCTTCCCTAATTACATAACCTTTTTCAAAGGAAAAACCTTAAGGAAAACCTTATCTCTCACTTCATATTCCACCTCTTTACTTTTTAAGTTTGCATAGGACTTCTATCTGTCAGAAGCTACCTTCAACCTTTCTCTAATGATTTTCACCTTTTCTTCTGCATCTTGTTTTAAGTCTAGCACAATGAGCTTAGTTTCATTGAGCTCATTCCAACATAAAGGTATTTTGCACTTTCTTCTATATACGGCCTCATAAGGAGCCATGCCTAAACTTAGTAGATGACTACTATTATAAGCAAATTTAGCGAAGGACAAATATCGGTCCTAAGTTTCTTTAAACCCCAATGCATAACCCCTCAAAACAACCTTAAGAATCTAAATGACTCTCTATGATCACCTATCAGTTTGTGGATGGAATGTTGTACTAAAGCTCAATAAAGTACCTAAGATATTATGAAGTTTCATCTAAAACCTTGATGTGAACCTTGGATCTCAATTCGATATAATCAAAGATGGAACTCCATGTAATCTAACTATCTCATCCATAAAAAGTTTTGCTAGCTTCTCCAAGAAGTAGTCCATTCTATTTGGTATAAAATGAGTAGTCTTGGTCAAATGATCCATAACCACCCAAAGTGAATCACAATTATTCCTCTTCATAGGTAGCCTACCCATGAAATCTATTCTGACTCTGTCAAATTTCCACTCTAGAATTGCTATACGATAAAGCAATCTAGAAAGAACCTAATGCTCTGCCTTTACCTGCTGATAAGTAAGGCACTTGGTCACATAATTTGAGACATCCATTTTTAGATCTTGATATATTTTAGTGTTACTAGGATGTATAGCTTATGGAGCATTGTGAGCTTCCTACAGAATCTATTTCTTTAAGTCTTCCACATCTAACACATAAATTCTACCATGATAGTACCAATAGCTATCTCCTTTAATCTCATACTCTATCAGCTTTTACTTTTGGATAGTAGTCATAATGCTCATTAATCAATGATTATCATGTTGACAATCTTTCACTTGCTATAACAGACTAGGCTTGACTAACATCTCAGCCAAAAGAGTACCATTACCCTTAAGTTACAGGCAAACATGCATAGCTCTCACGGCTACCATAAACTCTCTACTAAGTGTATCTACCACTATATTTGCTTTCCCTAGATGGTAATTAATTAGGTAGTCATAATCCTTAATTAATTCCATCCATTGCCTTTATCCCAAGTTCAGCTCCTTTTGTGTAGGAAGATACTTAAGACTTTTGTGATCTGTGTAGACATAATACTTCTCCCTATTAAGATAATGTCTCTAGATTTTTAGAGCAAACACAATGGCTACAAGCTTTAAATCATAAGTTAGGTAATTCTTCTTTTTTGGCATCAATTGTCTTAAAGCATAGGCAACAACCTTGGCATTTTGCATTAGAACACATAATAACACATTGTGAGATGCTTTACTGAATATAGTGAAGTCTTGCCTTAAAACTAGCTGTATAAGAATCAAAGCCACTATCAATATAGCCTTAAGCTTATCAAAGCTTTCCTAACATGTCATCCCAAACAAATTGAACATCCTTCCTCAATAATCCTATCATAGGGATGCTATCAATGAGAACCCCTTAACAAATAGTCTATAATACCCTACCAACCTTAGGAAACTCTTTATCTTTATGTTGTTCCTAGGTGGCTTCCACTCGATCACTGGATCAATCTTGCATAGGTCTACTCAAATATCATTAGCTAATGCTACGTGTCCTAAGAAAGATACTGCACTCAACTAAAACTCACACTTACAGAGAATCACATAGAGTTTTTCTTGTCTCAGAATCTAAAGAACTATTCTCAAATTATGTTCATTTCTTCCTTGTTCTTGGAGTAAACTAGAATGTCATTCATAAAAACTACCACAAACTTATCAAGGTAAGGTTTGAAAACTCTATTCATTAAATCCATGAACACTAGAAGAGCATTGGTAAGCCCAAAAGGCATTACTAAGAACTTATAGTGACCATAACTCATCTTGAAAGTAGTCTTCACCACATCTATCTCCTTCACTTTTAATTGATAGTAGCCATATCTTAAATCAATCTTAGAGAACACTCTAGCTCTTTTAAGCTGATCAAACATATCATCAATCCATGGTAGTGGATACTTGTTCTTGGTAGTCATTTTATTCAACTATTGGTAATCCATACATAAATGAAGTGAACCATCCTTCTTCTTAAGAAATAGAACCGGTGCTACCCATAGTCAAACACTCAGTCTAATGAAGCCCTTGTCTAGTAGTTCTTGAAATTAGAGCTTTAATTCTTTCAACTTTACTACTGCCATCTAATATAGAGCTATCAATATTGGAGCAGTACCAAGCAAAACCTTAATACTGAACTCGAGTTCCCTTTTTAGAGGCAAACCCTATAATTCTTGTGGAAAGACATCAACAAACTCAACCACAATTGGTATGCTGCTAGCATATGGCTCTTCTATTCTACTGTCATATACATGGGAAGGATATGCTTGTTAGCCTTTCCTTATTATCCATTTAGCTATGACTAAAGATATCACATTGGTTAAGAAGTTGATTCGCTCTCTAACAACTGTGATTTTAGACTTATCATCAGCTTGGTGAGTTAACCTCTTATGCTTGCAATCCAAAATTGCTTGATATTTGGACAACCAGTCATTGCCTAATATCAAGTCAAAATCATTGAAAGGTAGTTCTATCAACTCAGTAAGAAACTAATTATCTCGTATCCATAAAGGGCAATTGCTATATACTCAATCAACTATTACATGCTAGCCTATAGGTTTACAAACCATGATCTTTAGGTCAAGTCATTCTGAAACTAACACTTATTTTTATGCTCATTATATGCAAACATACAAATTTGTTGACCCTAGATCAATTAATGCTAAAATAAAAGAGTAG
>CANXYI012028847.1:0-13450 GCA_948208565.1 Hura crepitans
TCTCATATGCTATCTTTCTTTGAACACCTTTGGCCAAAGTACAAAGCAACAGGGGATGAGAGCCCCAAGGGTGTTTGGGGAATACCGATAAACTTATTAGAGCCAACATATTCAAGGCTTAATTAGACATGCTTAATTAAACATTAAGTTGTACAAGTCTATACTCAAACTTAAATGAGATTATGCATCGCAAAAGGAGTTTGGTAATTGTATACTAAAGGGTTAAGTCAAACCACTTGACTTTTCGATGGTAGTTGTGATGCATAACTAGATTCCTCTCAAGACTTGTACACATGTGAATTATTAATTAAAAATTAGTTATGATTTAATAAGGTTAAATCATAAGAATCATAGTAGAATTAGGATTTTAATTCACCATGCACTACTGATATGCCATAGAAGCCCATATGTTCACACACATAAAGAATTTGAGATAAGGTTTAATTTATCTGAGATATCATTAAATATTAGAGAAAGAAGAAAGAAGAATAAAATTGGGCTTGGAGTCCATTAAATATATCTAGCCTAAAATTAAGGTTATATACATTAAGGCCTAACTAGGATTTTTATTCTAATTTGATTTTGGGCCAGCATTTTAATAGTTAAAAAGTCCTCAAATTAGGTCTAGAGCTAATTATAATTAGGGCCTAGGCCTCAAGTGGTTGCACAAAATAAAAACAAAACCATGCACAAAGGCATAATGGGCTCTGTGTGAGGTTCTTTAGAAGGCCCAGTTTATAGGCTTTATTAATTTAAATTTGATTATGATTTTTATCCTAGGCAACATAGAAGATATAAATAAGCCTAAATAATTAGCCACCAACCTCTTTACTTACATTGTTCTGCATTAACTCCATTTACCACATAATTTCTATTTTTTTTCTTCTTGTTTCTTCAAATCGATAATCCTTACTAGCTTTAGGATTAATTGTAACACTCCAAAATTTAGAATATATTTTTGAAAATATATTTTTGCAAAAAATAATGAAGAATAAAATTTTTCCTTTATGTACAAGTGATTTATAAGGGATTAAAAATAAAATAATAGATTAAATAAAGGACTGATAAGAGAAAATTCCTTAGTTAAATGTGGTCCATCGTATAGATGGAAGAGAGTTAACCTTAGCCATCCATCTCACCTATATATAATATGGAATTATGCCACTTAGAAGAAATAGAGAACATTTCTCTTACTATTCACAATTTCCACTAAGAATAGTGTATCTTCTAAGGCAAATACCAATAATTCTTTAAGGTAATTGCATCTACTTCATATTTCATTTTCTCCTTCCTCAATTACTAATTATATTGTGTGTTTTGTTGTCCCAATTTTGTAAGTTTACTATTGCAAATTTTTGGGGTTTTGAAGAGAAGGAAAAAATGAGAGAAAGTGCTAAGGCAAGGGGATTTTGAGGATTGATCGATTTTTTGCCACTCTTACACTTTAAATTTAGTTTGCACATGAATTAAACTCTTCAATTGATAGATTAATTAAGTGAAATTTGTGTGGTTTTACTTGAAATTGTTTTTGCCATTGTTGCACTAAAATTCCTTGAATTTAATTGATTAATCCATGAATTCTTGTGTTTATTAGGTGTTATTTGATGCCATTTGAGTGTATAGTCAATGTATAAATGTTTGCAATAATTTTGGATGAGAAATTATGAGAAATATTGAAGAAAACTGAGAAGACGATTGCTCTTTAGAAGTACCACAGCCGTGACCCTAAAGGGTCATCGTGAGTCTCTTGGGTGAAGAAAAAGTCCTATTGGCCATAGGAAAGACCCATGGCCACGAGGCTTGAAGGCACATGGATGTGAGATCTTTCTAGTAAGGTTAAGTGGTGTTTTTAAATGCTAAAGGCTTATGACTTGTGATGCTTTTGATCAACCACTAAAGTAACCATGTTTAACCAATATCTTGGCTTTTCTTTAAGGATTATTTGACTTAAATTTGAGAATGATAATGTAGTCAAAGAAATTTGACTTTCATGAGGACTTATGCAAGTTTAGTTAAAGAGTGTAATTTGTCTATGCATGACCAACTGGAAAACACATACTGTATGATCATATTATGAATATAATACTTTGCTGGAAAAGCATACTTATGACCTTATGTTGGTATGATTAAACATATGGTCTTATTACAAACTATATGATGTGTTCTATGAGAGACATGCTTATTTAACTGGTAATTGATATGATGATGAACTGCCTATGAAGTGTGGACAACTGCATATGTTATACATTTTTGACTATGCATTAATGACATTAGGATCATGAGAATGGCCAAGTAATAATTGTGGTTACTAATTTTGGACTTGTTGTGGTTAACTCCCTTCATTGTGCCATATATATAGTTATAAGATATTTGCTTTCGAATTTAAGAGTTTGAGGTATGAATACATCTTTAAAAGTGTATCAATCTGAAGAGCTAAACTAATGCTATGTGTAAATTAGTATTTTGAAAACTATTTATAGCATATTTAAATGTATAAATTATGGTATGAGACTGTTACATCATACATGAATAAGTTATACTTTTGTAAAGTTTTAAACTAAAGAGAAAATATATATTGCCATGGAATTTATGATACAACTGATAATAGCAATTGATATAATGCAATATACTTGAAAGTTTAAATGCTACTGTTACTAAGCTATAAGCGTGACTATTAATAGTTGTTATAGAGCTCTGATTTGGCAACTGTTACATGACTATCATTACATTGTGAGCATAATATTTATAAGAATCACAAAGTAAGCAATGACTATGCTTTCATTTGCTATTAATTGACATGAATATGAACTGAGTATGAGCTATTGATTTTGAAATTGATATGCATGATTAACCATGAGTTGATTATAAAGAGACTATAGAGCTATGATATAATTATGATTAAATATACAAACATAAACTTTAAGCCCTTATATGCTTAGACTAACTAAATAGCATTTAGATAAGTTGGCAAGCCATACTAGAGGTCTTAGCAGCTACTTACTGATACTGTTAGCTCTTTAGAACATTGATTACTATAGGTATAGCCATCGGGTCTTAATGATTCTATACATATTGATATTGTCAGCTCTTCAAAGTATTGATTATTGTAGGTATGACCATTGAGTGTTAACGACATCATACATTCTGATACTATTTGGCTCTTTGGAGCAACTTACATTCTATCTCTATGGAGCATTATATTCAACTCTACGAAGCATCTTACCATTTGATCGTCGAAGTACTATGAAACTTGTTATTTAGTATAAATTAGTCTCATATTACAATGGGTAATAAAATGATAAAAAATGGATTTGATGATGATAAATGACAAGTAAATGGAACAGTGACCATATTTATGCATGATATATGATAATGATTTTGTGACAATTGGAATTATGATTGCACACTAGTATGAGAATGATAAAGGCATATGCTACATTATCATTTTCATTTTATTGAAACATGTTACTAATAAAACATGAGACACATATCAAATGAGCCATAATTAATATGAGACCTGGATGACTAATAACTGGTATGAGTTATATTTCATGCGATGCATCTAATAAAATTGCGACATCACAGGACATCTACCAAGTTGGTAAGTACATGTAAAAGCTTGCATGGCATAATGGTATGGTATGATTGAAATGGCTTTATGATTTGAAATTTATAATGAACATTGAAGATTTTTTACTTAAGATATGTTATCTAATGACATTAAATTTGTATGTGATACATTGTAATAAGGGAACATACCTCATGTAGTTGTTTGTGGGTATATGTTAATTGCCTAGGAGAATAGTAATGTAACTTATTGAACTAAGATCCTGTGTTTTATAATATGTGTAAAGATATATAATAGTGTAATGATGAATATCGATTCGACTGGCGAATTATGACAAGATTAGACATAAGGATAGATCACTTTAACTTTTATGCATTGTATATGTGAAGTGAATATAGTTAATATTATCAAGAAAAGGGTAAAGACTATTAGACACTAAACAAGAATTAAAACTTATGAATATGTGAAATTGTGGCATGCATGTGATGATTTATACAAGGTATCTTAGCATATGTTATTGCGTGTCTAGTGAACTTAATATGAAAAACAATGAAATAAGTAAATATGCTTTTGACGATGTTATGTAAGCTATATAATTGTATGAAGTTATGGATTGTTTGAAAGTTCAATTCATATACCACTAAGCAAATTTTTCTTAGCATGTTATTTATTTCCACAACAATTGCAAAGTGGGATCTATAGCTAGAGGATGAGATCATATTATGTATTGTGCATATACTTATGTAATTCCACTATATTTTGTTGGTCAATCATTTCTTTTGCATTTAGCTTTCATTTTGGGTTTGTAAAGTTTTAAGCTATTATTTTTAGTTTGGGCTAAATCTTGCAAGCCATGTTTTTATTTTTAGCATCTTGTGTTTTTAGAACTGTGTTGATGTGATTATGCATGTGGATATAGAATTTGATTATTCGACTATAAGTTGAGGTTACCCTTGACATCATTTTTTTATTTGAGTATAGAGTGTGTGAGACAAGGGTAACCTTATCAATTTATGTGATTGATATATTTTGAAAAGTATAGCTGTGCCTTTGAGCATATTGTATATTCGGTGCCTATGGCACTGCTACATCTGGTGACCTAGAATACTAGTAGGAAAGGTGTTACATTTAGTGGTACAAACCTAGTTCAGGCGGCTCTTTCTTGTAAATCTTGTGTCTATTGCACTTGTGATTGCATTTGAATGATATGATGTGCATAGTTGTTTGTATTGCATACATGAGTTGGGATCCACTTTTGCAAGGTTGCTCTTTGTCAATTTTTGGTATGTTATCTTTCTTCTTGTGTTTATTTTTGTGTGCACATTGATAGACTTTAGTTTAACTGATTCATACATTTGCACATCTTATTGTGCAAATGGGGTATTATAATAGAGAGAAACTATAATCTAGTATGCCAACAATTGACCTTTAGGATATGATGTAATAGCACATGAGATTTCTAAGAACACCTTTTACTGAGACACTTAGAGGTATGAATTTTTAGAGGAATTGTTTGTGCTATTTTGATGAACTAACATGACATCGAAAATGAAATGGTTACACAAGCATTAAGTAATGGCATTTTGTTGACTCAAGACAATATTTTCCCATGAGACCAACAACTATAATGAGGTAGTTATAGTTAGGGAGAGATCATATCTCCTCTCTAACATTATTTATGCTATTGAGGCAAAATAGAAGATAAGGGAAAAGAGTTATAATGGTTTAGTCTGCACTAGAGATATCCGAAGGATAGAAATAACTACTAGATATGCCAAGAGTTTTAATAAGGAAAACACAAATTATCATTAATGTATTAATGAGTCTTGTGCTAATACTCAAAATGTCATACATTATGATGCCTACAAATTTAAAGATTTTAAAAATACAGAAGCAAAAACTTAAGATAAAAGTTTCATGTATTTTTATGTGTGTTGACATGTGATGCACTAATCCTCTTCATTGGAGAAGAAAAAAGACCATGAGATTTTGTGTAGGTTGTAAGCAATTGAATAAAGTGATAGTAAAAAGGGTAATACCACTCTCTAAGAAAAATGATCAACTTGATTAGCTTAAAGGAGTAGAAGTTTCCTTTAAGAATTATTTACAATTTAGATATCATCAGTTGAAAGTAAAGTTTTGATAAGTGCAAGATGATTTTAGAAAAGATTTGTGCTATGCTAAATCCTAGTGATGCTCTTTTGGATTGCTACATAATTTGCAATTGTTTCTACTTAAAAATCTAGAGACACTAGTTTTAAGGAGAAAAACACTTTATATATACTGTGAATAAGAGTTGCAGACATATCCTTACTCAGAGGAAGCTTTATGTGAGACAAAAGAGAGGTGGAACCTGTTAGAAACTATGTTAGCATGTTGGACTACCAAATGGACATGGTGAAAGTGGCAATTAATGCATTAAGTATAAGATGCTTAACTGTCTTATAGGATTTGAACATCTAGTAGATACCTAAACACTACGTGGCAAAAGTGACTGAGAGAAGAATGAAGTGAATAAGGACCAAGAGAAGTAAGATAAGCTGCAAGCCCCAATAAAGCTTTTCCTTAAGAGGGGAAGCCATGGATTAGATAACCAAGTGGATGACAAGAGATAAGTATAAGTGTTTAAAGATAGTAAGATGGAATATGATATCTGATGAAGATATGCTTGGAAATCTTGTTAGTTATTTTGTATGAAGTTGGACAAATACAATGATGACCACTATCAAGCCAGTAATATGAGGGTATTGTATAAAGCACTGAATAGTACAAAACATCAAACATCGTTAAGATGACTGAATTTATTAAGGCAAGTTATGGGATCAAATTCAACTAGACAGACAATGAAGGTAGTGAAGAGTTTTACAAGTAACATCAAATAGATAAATATCTCAAGAAGACTTGAAAGGGTAACATGAGATGATAATAACTCAATTGTTTGGACTAGGTAATTTTGAGGATGAAATACTTAAGAGGGGAAGGATTGTAGCACCCCAAAATTCAAAATATATTGTTGGAAATATATTTTTAGGAAAAATAATAAAGAATAAGTTTTTTCCTTTATGTACAAGTGATTTATAGGGGACTGAAAATAAAATAATAGATTAAATAAAGGATTGATAATGGAAAATGCCTTGGTTAAGTGTAGGCTATCGAATTGATAGAAGAGAGTTAATCTTAGCCATCTATCTCACCCATATATAAGGTGGAATTGTGCTAGTTAGAAGAAATAGAGAACATTTCTTCTACTGCTCATAATTTCCACTAAGAACAGTGTATCTTCTAAGGCAAATTCCTATAATTCTTCAAGGTAATTACATCTACTTCATGTTTCATATTCTCTTTCCTCAATTATTGATTATATTGTGTGTTTTGTTGTCCCAATTTCATGAGTTTACTACTACTAACTTTTAGGGTTTAGAAGAGGAGAGAAAGTGCTAAGGCAAGGGGAGTTTGAGGATTGATCAAGTTTTTGCCACTCCTATGCTTTAAATTCAGTTTGTACATGAATTAAACTCTTTAATTGATAGATTAATTGAGTCAAATTTATTTGGTTTTACTTGAAAGCATTTTTGCCATTGTTGTACTAAAATTGCTTGAATTTAATTGATTAATCCATGAAATGCTATGTTCATTGGGTGTTATTTGATGCCATTTGAGTGTATAATCATTGTATAAATGTTTTTTATTGATTTCATATGGTTTCCACTAGATTTGGATGAGAAATTATGAGAAAAATCGAAGAAAATCACAAAGAACACTGCTCTCTAGAAGTCTTATGATTGTGACCCCTAAGAATTACACAGGCAAAGACAAAGTCTTGTTAGCCATAGGAAGAAGCCACAGCTATAAGGCTCTATGGCACACAGCCATAAGCTCTTTCTAGCAAGGCTAAGTGGTGTTTTTGTATGCTAAAGGCTTGAGACTTATGCTTTTGATCAACCACTAAAGTAACTATGTTTCACCAATATCTTGGCTTTGCTTTAAGGATTGTTTGACCTGAATTTGAGAATGATAATTTGGTGAAAGCATGTTGACTTTCATGAGGACTTATGCAAGTTTAGTTAAAGAGTTTAATTTGTATACGTATGACCTCCTGAAAAACATATACTATATGATCATATTATGAATAAAATACTTTGGCTAGAAAAGCATACTTATGACCTTATGCTTGGAATTAATGGTATGATTAAACATATGATCTTATTACAAACCATATGATGTGTTTTGTGATAAGTATGCTTACATAACTAGTAACTGATATGATGATAAACTGCCTATGAAGTGTGGACAACTGCATAAGTTATACACTTTTGACTATGTATTAATGATATTGGGATTATAATAATTACCACGTAATAATTGTGACTATAGATTTTGGACTTGTTATGGTTAACACTCTTCATTGTGCCATGTATACAATTGTAAGATATTTGCTTTCCAGCTTGAGAGTTTGAGGTACGAATACATCTTTAAAAGTGCATTTATGTGAAGAGCTAAGTTGATGCAATGTGTAAATGAGTATTTTGTTGACTATTTCCAGCATATTTAAATGTATGACTTATGTTATGAGACCTTAACATCATACATGAATAAGTTATGCTTCTGTAAAGTTGTGTAAAGGTTGAACTAATGATAAAAGATATATTGCCATGGAATTCATGATACAACTAATAATGGCAATTGATATAATGCCATATACTTAAAAGTTTAAATGCTACTGTTATATGACTATCATTACATTGTGACTATACTATTGACAAGAATCATAAAGTAAGCAATGACTATGCTTTCCTTAGCTATAATTGACATGAACATGAACTGAGTATGAGCTATTGATTACTAAAATTGATATACACTGTTGATCATGAACTGATGATAAAGAGACTGTGGAATTATGATTGAATATACAAACACAAACTTTAAGCCCTTGTATGCTTAGACTAACTGAATAGCATTTGGATAAGTTGGCATGCCATATAAAGGATCATAGCAGTTGCTTACTGATACTGTTAGCTTTTAAAACATTGATCACTATGGGTACAGCTATCATGTCTTGATGATATTGTACATACTGATATTGTTAGCTCTTCATAGTACTAACTACTATAGGTATGGCCACTAGGTCTTGATGACATTATACTTACTGATACTGTCTAGCTCTTCGAAGTAACTTACTATTCTGGCTTTACGGAGCACCCTATTGTTAGTTCTATGAAGCATCTTACTATTCACTCTTCGGAGTACTATGAAACCTATTATCTAGTTTAGAGTAGTCTCAAGGTACAATGGATAATAAAATGATTAGAAATGGATTTGATTACAATAGATGACAAGTAAATGGAATAATGACCATGTTTATGCATGATATATGATAATGATTTTGTGACAACTAGAATTATGATTGCACACTAGTATAAGAATGATAAAGGCTTGTACTACATGATCACTTTCCATTTCATTGAAGCATGTTACTGGTAGAACATGAAATATCTATCAAATGAGCCATAATTAATATGAGACCTAGATGATTGATAACTAGCATGAGTTGTATTTCATGCGATGCATCTGATAAAATTATGACATCATAGGACATATACCAAGTTGGTAAGTATAGGTAAAAGGATGCATGGCATGATGGTATAGTATGATTGAAATGGCTTCATGATTTGAAATTTATTGTGAAAACATTAAAGATTGTTAACTTAAAATATGTGATCCAATGACATTAAATCCGTATGTGATACATTGTAAAAAGGGAACATGCCTCATGTGGTTGTTTGTGGGTACATGTTAATTGCCTGGGAGTATAGTGATATGACTTATTAAACTAAGATCATATTATTTATAGTATGTCCAAGGATATATAATAGAGTTTAATAAGGAATATCGATTCGACTGGAAAATTATGACAAGACTAGATATATAATATTATCAAGAATAGGGTAAGGATTATTGGATGTTAAATTTGAATTGAAATGCATGAATATGTGTACTTATGGCATGCATGTGATGACTTAAAAATGGTATCTTGGTGTATGTTGTTGAGTATCTAGTGAACTTAATATTGTAGATGATGAAATAAGTAAATATGCTATGATGATGTTGTGTAAGTTGTATGATTGTATAAAGTTATGGATTATTTGAAAGTTTAATTCATGTACCACTAAGAAAATTTTGCTTAGCGCATTGGTTGTTTCCACGTATATGTACGGATCTAGCATCGATAGAGGAGGTAATGAGAAAGTGGGATCCGTAGCTAAAGGATGAGATCATATTGTGCATTGTGTATATGCTTATGTAATTCCACTATATTGTGTTGGTCAATTACTTTTTTTGTATTAAGCTTTCATTTTGGGTTTGTAAAGTCTTAAGCTATTATTTTCAGTTTAGGCTAAGTCTTGCAAGCCTTGTTCTTATTTTCAGCATCTTGTGCTTTTAGAACTGTATTGATATGATTATACATATGAAGGCATGTAGAATTCAATTATTTGACTGTGAGTTAAGGTTATCCTTGACACCATATTTTGGTTTGAGTATAGAGTGTGTGAGATAAGGGTATCCTTGTCATATTTTATTCATGTGATTAATGGATTTTGAAAAGCATAGTTATGTGTTTGAGCATATTGTATATTTGGTGCCTATGGCATTCCTACATCCGATATCTTAGGATACTGGATAGTTAAGAGGTTGTGAGGATTATTGTAATTTGCAATAACTTGGTATAGTGAATAGAAGACAAAGGCATTTTTCTATGAATGACGGTAAAATTCTTCTAATATAATTTCTATTATTCATTTCCATTTTCAAAATTTTTGGTGTTCTATCATTGTTCAGTTCCATGAAAATTTAAATTCCATTATGCATGAATTTATGGAATCCAACATGATCATTGCTTCATTTCACCTCTTATTCTAAAATTTGCTTATATTCCAATTTAATTATTCAAAATTTTGCTACTTTTGTACCAAATTCAACCCTCTGACTCTCCTTTAGTTCCCTTAAAATAGCTACTTTTTTCATACGAAACTCATTGTTAACCCGTGAACCCAATTCTTCAAAGCCATATAAATAACATATTTTTAAAGAATTATGTCCCTAATTGTTAGCATTCCCCAACACTTTTAATCACATTTGTAACTTCTAGATTGAAAAGCCATATATTTTCAAATTAGAAACATTTCTTATGCTAGCACTAGAAATCATTTAAAACCTCTTAGAGTGATTAGATGCCAAATAAGACACCGATTTAAGCAAAGAATGAGGAAATAAATAGAAAAATAAAAGATTGGCCATTCCTTAATTCATCCTCTCTTTAAGTGAAAATGCACCATAGGAAGGCATACCTAATAGATTACACTCTGACACAGCTTCTCTAAAGCCCGACAAAAAGATAATTCAGATGAGAAATACCATCAATATTTTCTTCTTTTGAAAGGAGGTTATTAGTTGTATGCCTTAGATCATATGTATGATATGTAAACTATTTCTCAACAAAAGGTATTTTCTTTATTATATAGTTGTTTGCTATGACTTAAACCATGTAATCAAGTCTCTAGTATATAACCACAGTGCAGAAAAATTCATTAAGTGTTCATAATGTGAGATTTTTATTGCTTGCAAATGTGTACTACCTAATTATCCTTGGTTATAGTATTAACAAGAAGGGAAATTATTGATACGGATAGACCAGCACATGTTATACTTCTTAACTGGGTCAAATAGTAATTCTCACAAGCTGCAATCATGAGATACTTGAAGTTAACATATAGATGTATGCTTGGTAACCAAGTTCATCAGAAGATCCGACATGAGATTTTCACATGGATACTTAATCTATGTCAGTGAAAACATCTTATCATATCAGTGGTACAAGTATTATTAGACTAGAGACCACTACCTATCTTAAGTAAGGAGTGATATATTTTAACTATTGTGCTTTTACTTCGAACAAAAAGTATACATAGCTAAGAAAGGATTCATTAACCCAGATTATAGTGGGGAGTTTATGTGACGCCTACCACACCTTTCGTACATCAGACCAAATAACGGACATGCACAACACAATGGTATCCAAAATCCGTATACAAAAACTCGACCCAATTAAAACTTTTTTATTACTTAAGACATTTTAACTCAAAAAATATAAAAAAATGTGAAAATAGTTTTAGCATGCATTACGAGGTAACTAGTAAGGTTATCCTGTTGAAATTCTGATAGCATACAGGCTGTACCAGGATATTTTCCCAAATAGTACCTATTATGAAAACACTTTTATAATCATGGTACAACAATTTCTTAACCACCTGGGTCCTCCTGCCCCTCCAAATTCATCAAAACAATGTATCACATACAATAGAGCCTTAGGCTCATCAAAACATTATATAAAAACTCAATAGGGCCTCAAGCACCCTTAACAACACTTATCACATGCAGAAGCAATATATATCATACAAGTCATGCAAAGTAATTTAAAAGATTGTATTAAAGGTTTACAAAAACATATATAACTTAGAGTTACAAAACCAAACCGATTTACACAGATTAGGCCTAATCCCTCTATTGGATCACAAAAGTGCTATAAATGCTATTACATCATTATACATTTACAAAAGAAACAAAATATACCTAGAGGGCAATTCTTCGTGTCTCCTGTGGTGTAGAGGCTTTAACTCTAATCTGTATTTTTCTTCAACCTACACATTGCAACAACAAGCAACGCGCTAAGCATAAAGCTTAGTGGTACATTTATATTAATTTGATCATGCATTGAACATATATTAGAAATAGTCATTATATTAAAATAACTACATATTACATAACATACATTAACCACGTGATATACCATATACATAACCCTATACAGCGTAAAGCAAACAACAAGATTAAGAATATGATAATCACACATTCAACATAAGAACCCAGATATCATACTTTATTTATGTGGTAAGAAAACTAGATTATATGACAAGCTGTATTACTTCATTATTAACCTTAATAGTTATTAGCTTAATTTTTTCCCCTAATATCAATACCACTATCAAGTGCTAAATAGTAAACTCATGGAGTTATGCCTGAAGGCTCATGGTGTCATGCCTGAAGGCTCATGGTATCATGCCCGAAGGCTTAAGGTATCATGTTCGAAGGCTAGTGCTCGTCAGCATAACAAAGTGATCAGTAAGTCTCATACCTAAAGGTATGCTAACAGTTGCTAATATCCTAATTGATCGATCAATCTATCTAAATCGGTTTATCTAAGGGTATAGGCATAACTAAATTGATCTTATTCTGCCATTTTAGTTATTATTAACAAAGGTAGCAATTATTGCTTATTTTAACCTAGGCATCACAGGTTCATACTTATCACTGTATACCTATATCACATAGGCCAATAGCATAAAGTAAGGCATGTAACTCACATCTGTGTTGTTACCATGAAAATGAGTTATGTATCTAACTTAAACTTATCTATATACATATGCACTAACATGTGCATTATCATCACATTCATGCCATACTCAAGTATAGTCAATCATTACTCACTCAATTGCATGGCTCGAGTTTCACGAATAGATAATTTGTGTATATAACCATAATTTAGGGAAAATCGCTTATCTAGACTCACTATAGGAGTTACACGGCTTAATCACATCACAAGGCTAAAAATGTAAGTCATATCATATCTTTGTGCTTCATAAGCATGTATTTAAGTTATAAAACATGCCTATGCACTCAATTACTCATTATAACATAATTTAGCTACTTAGCATATAATACGTGAATTACATGACTACTAAAACTCACATATGGGCATGACACTTATAAGTTACATCTAGTCAACATTTATAGCATTCCTACATATATATAATACATATGTCACAT
>CANXYI012028895.1:0-19834 GCA_948208565.1 Hura crepitans
ATGAAAGTGATTATGCTATGAATATGGACCTAAATGGTTGTTTTTGTGTTTTTAAAGGCAAGTATGTGTTCAAATTACATAATTATGTTGTTATTATTAAGTGTGCATGTGTATGGCTTGTTATGACTCATTTGGCATATATTGCATGAATGAATGCTTAATTTGCTATATCTAGTTAAAGTGGTTACACCACTAAGAAAAAGCTTAGTGCATTGCTTGTCTGCAATGTGTAGGTAACAAAGTAGCAAATTAGAGCCAAAGCTTCTACACCACAAGAAACTTTTGAAGATAGCCCTAATATGGGTATTTTTAATCATTTTGTAACTGTGTAATGATGTAAATGTAAAAGTAGTAGTGTGCTCTTGTGATTTTGAAGGGATTAGGCCTAATCTATAACTTGTGTTATTTTTATAACTAAAGTTGTAATATTGCAAAAGCTTTATTTTTGTCGCATGATTGTGTGATAAATTATAATGTTGCATGTGAGAATGCTATTTTAGTTGAGCTTGAGGCTCAATGTGTTTGAGTTGTGATTAGAGGGATAAGAGGACCCATTAGAGTTGCAGATGAGTTTATGGATGTTTTAGAAGTGTTTTTAAGCAAGTAAAGATTTTGAAAAGTGTCTCGGTACAGCCGTTATGCTACTAAATTTTCAACACAATGACCTAAATGTTTACCTTGATATGCATGCCAAATGATTTTTAATGTTTTTATAACTCTATAAATTAAGAAGTTGGTTTACTATTTATTAAATAAAAAGTTTTTAATTTAATTAAGTTTTACAGGTATGCGAAATCAGATATTGATATACGGTAGCGCTCCTTATTCAAGTTTGGTGAATGGTCCGAGTATAAGGTGCTACAGCTATTATGAGTTTCTAGTTATGCTATTTAGGCTTACCAATGTACTAGTAACTTTCATGGATCTCATGAATTATGTCTTCCAACATTTCTTAAATAGTTTGTTGTGGTCTTTAGTGATGATATTTTGGTGTACTGGAAGAGTAAAGAAGAACATGAGCAGTATTTACAAATGGTTCTTCAAGTTTTGAGGGATAAGAAGCTCTATGCCAAACTCAACAAATGTGAGTTTTAGCTAAGTGAGGTGTCTTTCTTTGGATACATAGCTTTTGTAAATGGTACTTTAGTGGATTCTAGCATGATTAATGCTATTATGGAATAGAACCTGCCTAGGATCACAAAAGAGATCGAAAGTTTCTTATGTTTGGTGGGTTACTAAGATGGTTTGTCAAGGGGCTTTCCTTGATTCCAACACCTATGACTCACTTGTTAAGGAAAAATGTCAAGTTTTTTTAGGATGGTAGATGTTGGGAGAGTTTTAACAAGCTAAAAGTTATGTTGATAGAGGCTCTTATCCATGTACAACTAGTGACAAGAAAAGATTTTAGCATCTACAGTGATGCATCGCATAATGGTTTAGAGTGTGTTCTTATGCAAGAAGGTAAGGTTAATGCATATGCTTTAAGATAACTAAAACCTTATGAGAAGAACTATTCTACTCATGATTTAGAGCTTACAATAATTGTGTTTCCTCTGAAGATTTAAAGACATTATCTCTTTAGAGAGAAGTCTTATGTTTATACGGATCACAAGAGTTTAATATATCTTCCTACATAAAAGGAGCTAAATCTGAGGCAAAAATGCTGGATAGAATTAGTCAAAGACTATGACTACTTAATTGAGTATCATCTAAGGAATGCTAATGTAGTGGTAGATGCTCTTAGTAGGAAGTTTATGGCAGCCATGAAGGCTATAAATGTCAAGTTAAAGCTTATGAGTGATGAGGCTCTTTTGGCTGAGTTGCAAGTAAAGCTTAGTTTGTTGCAACAAATGAAATATTTTCAGAAAGATGATCATAAACTGATGAGCGTAATCAATGGCATTAAAAAGGGGAAGCTTATTATGTATGAGATTAAAAGTTATGGTTGTCTGTACTACCACAACAAGGTATGTGTGCTAGATGATAAAGAGCTGAAGAAGTATATTTTATAGGAAGCTCATAATGCTCCTTATGCTATACATCCTAGTAGCCCAAAAAAGTAACAAGATTTAAAGGCTTCTTATTAGTGGCCAAGCATAAAAAGAGATGTATCTGAGTTCATAACCAAGTACCTCATATGTCAGCAAGTGAAGGTTGAGCATCAGGTTCCCTTTAGATTGCTTAACCTTCTAGCAATTCCGAAGTGGAAATAGGATAAGGTCATTATCGATTTTGTTGTTAGCTTACCTATGATAAGAAGTATATGTGATTCAATTTGAATTATGGTAGATCGATTAACCAAAACTACATATTTCATACTAGTTAAGATAGATTACTCTTGGTAAAAGCTTGCAAAGTTATACATTGATAAGATCGTGAGACTGCATAGAGTGCCTACTTTAATTAAATTAAATTATGACTCGAGTTTTATGTCAAGGTTTTGGAAGAAGCTTTATAATGCCCTAGGCACTCAATTGAGTTTTACTATGGCATTTCATTCTCAGACTGATTATCAATCAAAAAAAGTCATTTAAGTGATTGAGGATATGTCGAGAATATGTGCTATCAAGTTTAAAGGAAGTTGGGATCAATTCCTTTCCTTAGCATAGATTTCTTACAATAAAAGTTATCAAGGAAGTTTAGGAATGATTCTATATGAAGCTCTATATGAAAGGGAGTGCAAAACTCCTTTATGCTAAATTGAGCTAAGTGAGACCAAGCTTATGAGGGCAGACCTAATTAAAGATGCTGAAGAGAAAGTTAAGATCATCAATGAATGATTAAAGATCTCTTCATATAGATAGAAGTTTTATGTTAGTCCTAAAAGGAATGAAATTCAATATAAACTAGGAGATAAAGTGTTTCTCAAAGTTTTACTATATAAGAAGGTTCTGTAGTTTTGCAAAAAAGGCAAGTTAAGTTTGAGATTTATTAGTCCATACAAAGTGATAGAATGTATAGAACTAGTAGCCTACAAACTAGATTTACCTCTTAAGCTTTGGTAGATACATGATGCCTTTGATGTGTCTATCCTTTAAAGGTATAGATTAGATCTCTCATATGTGTTGTTAGCTAAAAAAGTGGAGATGAAACCCAATCTATCATAAGAAGATAAACTAATAAAGACCCTTGCTAAAGAAGTGAAAGAGCTAAGGAACAAAATAGTGCCTTTAGTGAAAGTGCTCAGGAGGCATCATGGCAAAGAAAAAGCTACATGGGATACAACAGCTAAGATAAAGGAGCAGTACCCTCCCTTGTTCAAACCATGTAATTTTAAGGATGAAATTTATTTTTAAAAGGAAGAAATGTAACACCTAAAAATTATAGTGTCATAAATAGTACTTTTTTGGGATATAAATAGTGTTCCCTAAGACTGAGGTCACACTAATCTTACTAAATGGATGTATTAATGATAATATGAATTTGGGTAAAAATTTAAGTGGAAATAAAGTCATTAAGAAGGTTAATGAGGAAAGTAAAGATAAGGGACTAATAGGATATAAATATGAAAGTTTGATGCCTATTAGGATAAAAAGGGGAATAGTCAAATTTTCTATATGAGGCAATTTCACTTTTTCATTAAGGATGAATAGTGTAATTTCCCTTTCTTCTTCTCTAAGTAATATATAACCATGTTATGTAACATGTGCACATGAGCCTATGGAAGTATATTGGGTTATGCATTATTGTGTATGGTAAATGTATATGATGGAATGTAATGGGAATATTGAGATTTATATTTCCTAGTTGGTTAATTGTTAACCTAAACTCCCTTTAAAATTTACCTAAGTTTTTTTTTAAGTGGCAAAAACAAGAAAATAAATTAGTGAATAGTGTAAACTAGTTAATAACCTAGGCTGGATAGGTTGACTAGTCAATTAGGAATAGCAGCTACTAGGTTACTTCTATACCTCATGTTGTGACTTATGGATCTTATGATGAGATTTTCTAGGCTTATATATTCCTAATGACCTTTGGGTATGGATTGTTAGGTTTTTATAGTTTTGATGAACTTTAGGTCAGGATAGCTAGACTTTTGATAGTCCTAACAATTTTCGGGTTGAGTTTCTAGGCCTCTTTTATCCTTATGGCCTCGGTGTCTCTATTATCTTGTATAGTCATGTATTTTCTTAAGTATGGGTAGTAAAATATTTTAAATGATGAAATTCATTAAAAATGTAAATGTTAAAATTTAATAAAGCCAATGGATGTTGTATATGATAATATGCTTGTTTATAAGGTTAAGACATAAGTAAGTTTTCTGCTTATTTTAAATTCCATTCTATGTATAAATGTACATGGTTACATATAACTATATTGTTATTACCAACATAAGAATGTCATTGTTTGAGCACTTAAATTTCCTTAATCACACCAGTAAGCAAGTTTGCTTAGCGCATCATTTTATTTATGATACATACATTGAAGGACAAAATTAGAGTCAAAGCCTTATTGTTGTTGCAGATCAAGAGCAAGACACTTTTTGGTATTTTGGTTGATTTGTACATATTTATTATATGATATAATTAATTAGTGGCACTTATATGTAACATGAGAGGGAGTGGGCATGATATAAGATTTTAAAAGTTTTTATTACTATGAAAACAAGTTTTAAACTATATTATATAGTTGTTTGAAATATCTTCCATTACTATATTGATTGAACTATTATGATGTTATTGGATGGTCAGGAGGGCCAAATTGTGTTTTGAATGTGATTGATAAATATTAGATGTGTTGTTTTATTATGCAAGGTTACTATTCATTTTGGGATAATGTCCCAGTACAACCATTATGTTGCTAAATTTTCAACACGAGGATTCTAAAAATGGTTTTAATATTTCAAATAGATTTTTATTTATTTAATTAAAGAATTTTAAGAATTAAATTTCTAATTAACTATGTTTTAAAAAGGTTTTAATTTATTTAGGTTGTTAAGTAACAAAAAAATGTTATGTTTAAATAAAACATTTGTGTGTATGCTTCTTATTCGGGTTCGGTAGTTAGATTAAGTAAGAGGTGTCATAATTCATCATAGGCTAATAGGTAACATGGATCCTAACCATAACATATGCATACATAATACACATTCATAGCATATTTAGGTTTATTTACCATTCTCACACTTGTTTTTTTGCATCGTTAATTTTGGCTCAAATATCACACTTTCATATCATCCTCATGCATATTCCATATTAGGTTCATATAGCAATTTCACACTTAATTGCTCCATCCTCTAATATAATTTTTATAACCACATGCCAAAACTTAATTTTTGTACTTTAAAGATTTATTTCTTGATATTCTCATGTTCATTCATAAATCTATATCATGTTATTTGAACCATTACTATTAGATGTCATGTATATATATACAAATTGCCATTTAATAGCCTTTAAGGTATGTCATAACAAATGATGCAAATTAAAAATTCTTTAACATCTTTTTTAATAGAGTCTTAAGTTTAAGTTATAAAATTCACTTTATTGCCCATACTTAATAGACAATTATTCAAATACTAAATAACAAGACATATTGGGCCACAAAAGCCATATCAGACCCAAAGCCTATCTCGGACCCAAAGGTCATGTTAGATAATAAAGTTTATATAACAAACTTGAAGGTTACATTAGACTAGAAAGGTCATATATCTAGGCCATAAAGCTATAAATTTGAGCCTAAAGGCTATAATAAAGCACCTAAGTACCCTAGCAGCTACTAATCTCCTTACTTCACTAGTCAACCTATCTATACTAGGTTGTCTACATTTGTATAGTTATCTCTTAACTTTAGTTTTGTACATTTTAAGTTATCATTCAATTTTTGTTATGTTTTATGTATACATGTCATAAATTATATAATATTAACATCATAAGGTTACTATTTTCTCAAGAATCCAGTGTAAATCATTATTCTTTATATTTAAGCCATTCGGCTAACTCATCATTATGACGAAGTAATTAACATTCTCTTATAAAGGCTATTCAGCCAACATGTATCATGACAATGCCATTATGTTCATTAATTTAATATACTTAATTTATAACATACAGTAAACCATATATTGCATCACATAACATAATTATTATTTATCATATATCATATCCTTTTTCCATATCTCATTTTTAATTTATAAGCTTACTTATACACATAAGTATAATCATAAATATTTTTTTTATCTAACATAGCCATATACATAATGTTCTTATGCAATATATGTTTTAGCTCACTAATCCCTTTCTTACACAAATTACATATTTAATCAATAATGAGTTCATGTATCAATTTAAGACCAATTACACTATTATCTCATCTAAAGTCATATAATGACATACCAATACTTTTAATTTCATACTTTAAAGATTATGTGCTTCTAAGCTATTTCATTTCTTCACATGGAGGAATAACACTTACAACCTAAAGGACATGCATTAAACCATTTGGCCATAACACTACACACATATATCTCTTATTCTCATCAAGTTTACTCATCATATAAGCATGCATTTAAGATCATTCCATTTACAATTCACTTTACATGTCATGTCTCATAAATAAAACACATTATAAGCATTAAAAACACATAGACATAATACACACACACACACTTTAATTAGAAATGTTCTTGGATACACGTGCTAAAACAAGCCAAAATGACTTCTCTTGTCTTTAATTCCCTGTCTCCTTCCCTTTCATTTCGTTCTTCTTTTCTTCTTTTACACACATAATACCTATTCACAATCAAAATCCAAATAAAAATTACTGCACATCCAAAACTTAAATTGACCTCATATAAAACTTATTAGAACCATAATATAGCATTTAAAAATATCAAAACCAAAAAATAAGCTTTTAACTCAAACTTGGTTACTATTCACCAATACACCAAAACTCTAAAACTCCTTCCTTTTTGTCTTAAATTTCAGTGTATAATGCAATTGAAGGCCTTTATGCAGTGTAAAATGACTCATTATGGTGATAGATAGTGGATTAAAAGATGGGAGAAAGCTCAAAAGCTTAAAATTGGCCTTCCATAACTGATAGCAACAAGAGAGGGAGAATGACTGATTTTTACTTCTATTTTGACCATCCTTTTGACTTATATATGTGTCATGATAAATGGTCAGGATCTAATATAGACTTGATCTAAGGGCTTATTTTAATTCCCATTTATAATTCACTTTTTATTTCTTTTTCCTCTCCTTAATTTTTATTTTTTAATTCCACTAATCAATTTTTATGCCAAATGATCCTAAATAATCATACATGATAATATGAGATGATCCTAAACAAACCGTAAGCAAAAACCCTCAAAATTTTGATATAAAGTTAACTATTTTTCCTTATTTGATTTTTAATAAATTCACTTAATTTTCAAAAATTCCAATTCGAATCCTATTAAATTCTTTGGAAAATTTGAGTATCAAGTTGTCAAACTCCTAAGTCAATTCGAGAAAAAATGTTAAAATTATTGATTCTACCCGACTAGGTTACTATTCATTTTAAACTACCATAAAACTTCATTACAAACCTTAACCCACTTAATAACTTCATTTTCTTTTCAAAAATTTCCCATAATTATGTTGTAAATAATAATTTCATTTTATCGAATTAGTGGAGCTCGATTCTTGAAAAATACTATTCACATCCTCTGAAGTACTACTCATAACTTGAGATTTTTAAGTGTTACACTATCAGATATAATAGATGTAGGCACTCTATGCAACTAAATTATCTCATTATTATATAACCATGCCAAACCAATCAAGTGAATATTCTTATCTAATCAAAAGAAAATGAGCTAATTTATTTAATCAATACATAATTACCTAGATAACAACTTACTTCTTCTGAATAAAAGAAAGACCCAGTCGAAAGTCCATGGTGATTTTTCCCATTTCTACTCAGGTACACTAATTGGTTACAATAATCTGGAAAGAATTTGGTGTTTAGCTTTTACTTATTGACATATTAATCACTTGGTTGCAAAGTCTATTATGTCTCTTTTCATTCTATGCCACTAGTAAAAAGACTTCAAGTCTTAATAAATATTGGTATTTAAAAAATGAATCCTACTTGTTATATATGCTTCTATCAAGATACTTTTCTTTAGTTCTACTATAATAAATACCTATTAATTACATGACCTAGAGCACACTTGTAATAGGGATATTTTGTGTACATAATAAATAATTATTTATAATAAAAGGCATTCTTCATTACATAATTGCTTATATTAATTCATTTGTTTGATATGATTTTGAACTATGTAACAAATTCCCTAGTATAACTTTTAGTTTAAAAGATATCATAAACTATTCATGATGTGAGATTCTTATTGCATGCAAATGTGAAATACCAAGACATCTATAGTCATAGTATTAACAAGATGGGACAATCTTAATACGAGTAGACTACCACATGTTATGCTCTTTCACTTAATCAAAAAGTAGTTCTCATAAACTATAAGTATGGTAATGCTTAGAGATAACATATGGATGCTTGTTTGAGAAAAAAGTTTATTAGAGACATAACATGAGATGTTCATATGGATACATAATTTATGTTAACAAAACATTTTCATTATATTAGTGGTGCATCTATCTTTTAGCTTGAGGTCACTAAGTTTATCTTGTGTATTGAGAATAACACTTCGACTTTAGTACTTTTACATCACCATAATGTATAAATAGCTACGTGATTGGGTATAGGTCAAGATACTTGAAAGTATTTGAGTGGTTAATACAGGATTCATCATTTTAAATTCTAATAGAAAGTTTATCCACTGTACTAATATGCCTTTATTTTGGGAATATTTGGCCAAAGTGAAATGTAAGTGTGAATAGGATTCACGAGTACATTTTAGGAATAAAAGGATCCTCAAAAACATTTTGGGAATAAAGGAATAAATATTAGAACAACATGTTTAGGGCTTAATTAGGATTACTTAATTAAGTATTGAGTTGACATATGTATATGCTCAAACCTAAACGAGTTAAAGTGTGATGAAAAGATGAATTGCATGGTAGCTATATATGAATGGGCTAACTCAAACCACTTGACATTTTTTGCATAACCACTTATGACTTTTATATAAGTGAATTATTGATTGAGAGAATCAATTATTGAGCCAATTGAATTGGACCACCAAAGTCCTAATTAGATTAGGACTCTAATTCACTATGTATTGCCATTGTGTCATGAAAACCCATTGGGTCACACACTAAAAGAAGTGTGAAGAGATTCAAAGAGTTTGAATGGTCCAATGATATGAAATATCATTAAAAGATTGATTAAAAATAAATTAAAAAAAAGCAATTAGGCTTAGAGTGCATTTATTATGTGAAAGACTAGAAATTAGGGTTTCTAAAAACTAAGCCAAGTTAGTAGTAATTTTAGGGTCTAAGTTTATAAACTTTTTAAGAGTTAAAAAGGCCTTTGATTCAAGCCAATTTTTGATTAATTTTGAGTCCTTGATGTGTCACATAGTTACAACATATTAGGCAATGTGTAACTATATGCATAAGCCCATTACTAAGCCTATACGCATAGAAACTCAAAGCCTACTTCACATAGATGTTATAGGCTAGTCTAGGTTAGATTTTAAGTGTTAAAATATAATCAAGATAAGGAGAAATATAAATTGCCTCTTTTAAAAATCTACCACTAAGAGATTTTTTTTTTTGCTTTGCACGTATAAAACTCTACCACTAGTTTCAGATTTCTTTCTTCTTCTTTCATCCGTGTGAATTGCTTAGTAGCACCTAGAAATTCATATCACCCTTCACCTTTCCTTCTTGTGTGGATACTTTAGAGGTGTTCCCATAGTGGATCACTATGGTTTATGGCAACCTAATGAGAAGAGCATAGAAAAAGGAATTTGATTTCAAGTTATTAACGGTAATTATTCTATACACTACTATATAATCAATTAATAATGATTTTAATACTTTTGGATATTTTATCTTTGTTTAGATTTCTATAAAAATTTTAAATTTCAATTGTGCATGTGTCATGAAAATCAACATTGGCATCAAAAGCTTGGTTCTCAAAAGAATCAAAATTATTGAAGAAACAATTGCAGTTAAATGAGCATAGTATGCACTATTATGAATTTTCGATTCTGTGGTGGCTTATGATTCTAATTTTTGATATTAAAAATTATTTTAATATGATTAAATATAATTTGACATGGCTTAAAAATCATAATGTGTTTTATGTGTTAAAATCAATTAAATTAAAGGAGGATGTTCCCTCCTATGTGCATTAGAACTCTATATGCATAAGGAGGGTATTCGATTTTAATTTTTGTGCAATTTTGGATTTAATAGCTATTATAGTGATTTTAAAATGATATGTTATGAGTTAAAATATGATTTTAATTTTGGTCATATATGCCAAAAAATTAAAATTGAAGAATTTAGAAAATGATTGAATTAAAGTACTTGATTTTCAAGTGGTGTCAAATAGGCTAATTCATAAGTGTTATGTTTATTAATACAATTAATTTCAAATAATTATAGAACTAGTATATCATGAATATATTATATTTATGATGTTAATTAAATATCATTAAGTGGTAAAATTTTTTTTCACAAGAATGAGATTCATAAACTTGCTTGATATGAATGAGATTCTTAAACTTGCTTAATAGTCAAGATTATCACTTTTTTAACCTTATAGTGCTCAATTTTGTCTATTTTGTTTAACATGTGATTCATGAATTAGGAGGAATTTTTTATTTGAAATAATTCATTATTATAGGTCCAAAAAAGGTGTCATTAGCTACTAGAACTAATCCAAAGTGGTTTCAGTGAATTCCACAGTTCAAGTTACAAATGGTTTTACTATTTGCATTGAATTCAATTCTATGTGATTTACCATTTAAGGATATTTAATTAAATTAAAAATTAATGTGATTGGATTTTCCAATTATAGGGATATATTTTATGTGTCATCATGAAATTAATTTACTTAAATTAAGAGTTAATTAATTAAATTGAATTTCATATTTTTAATGACGATGACATAGATAGTAGAAATTTCCACATAAAATTGATAATTTTATTAGAAATTTTAGTCTAATCCAAAATTGATTTATTTTTATAATATGATTACTATTTTAAATTAATTAATTTGATTAGGAATTATTTTGATCTAATTTGGATAAGAGTTATGAAATATAGATTAGAATACAAGGCTTTAGTCAATACACATAAACTCTTACAAGAATTCTTTTCTTTTTTCTTGTGTTCCTTGCCATAAGTAATTTGATTACTTGGAATTCTAATATTAGAACTCAATAAAATAGAGAGATGTAATTTAATATTTTATTGGGATGAAATAATTAAATTACATAATTAATGAGATTATTTCTTCTTAAATAGGCAAGAAAATTCGATTAGTGCATAGCAAAAGAACCAAAACTAGTATTATAAGTGTTTTAATTCTAGTACTCAATTGTAATTGAAATTTTCAAAGTTTTAAAACATGTGATGGTTTAGAGTGCATATTAATGATGTATGATTAGCATGATGACTAGTTGTGAAAAAATATCAATGAGATTTATCTAAATTGTATGAATTTTTTATTTTGGTGAAATTGGTCTTGCTTGTCTCAACCTTTTCTCTCATTTTTAATTGTAATTCTCTTCTCATCCAACTTCCCCACATGTAATGTGAAGCATTCTAATTTTTTTTCTATTTATTTAGATTACATAGGAAAAATTAGGCTGAAGAAGTGCAAGAAGCAAATAGAGAAGAAAGCCCACCAAGAAAGATCGAGAAGAAATAGCTAGAGGTGTTCTTTTTATTTCTTTTTGTGTATGTAATTCATGTATACTACCTAGGAATTGACACAAATTGGTTTCATTTCGCTGAAGAAAATCAATGTAGTAAAAGTCCATAACTAGATCATGAATTTGATGACACTAAATTGACTATTAGCATTAAAAAGTATGTAACCTTGGTATGAGTATCCAAAAGTATGCAACCTTGATAAGACTAAAATGTTAGAAATCCGTTAAAATAAATACTAAGATTTATTATCATTATGTTAACATAATTTTAACTATATTTTTCTTAGTGTTGGGTTGTTAGGCAAACCTAAGCCTATGCTACATCAAATATGTTATGACTATATTAATGGGTCTATCTTAGATAGTTCATTAATTTGTTGGGCAAACCTAAGGTTAATGGTTTTGGAGGTATATTTTGAAAATGCATGTGAGATACACATGTATTAAGAGCTGGTGACCCAATGATCAGTAGTTGCATGAAAATGCAATTAACTTGAGATGCCTACCATTTTCTATTATGGATTAGGCTTATTAGGCAAACCCAAGCTTTAACCTTAATGAGAAATGGTTCTATCCTAATAGGAAAAACACAAAATTTTCTCATATCAATGTGAGGTATATTGGTTCACGATAAAATAGTAGAAGCACGTATGGATTTTTTTAAAGACCTTATAAAATGTATTTATATATATGATTATACACTAACATGCTTATCATTCTTCACATGTCGAAGTATCAATATCATGAGTCCATTTAACTTGAATTTATGAAAAAATTTCTTAATGCCAATAAATTGAGTGAATTAGCTTAGAAATCTAAGAATAGTTCTCAAAAGTGAAAAAACAAGTATGTGCTAGACACATATATTCCACCTCCTCCGATTGATGTTACTACTAGGGGTGGAATACTTTTTTTAAAAGTATATAGGGACATTAATGGCAATATGTTTGCCTCTATATCTCCTAAACTTTAGAAAAAGCATAGGTATGTAGTTCCTCATCATTTATCATCTTATGGAATAGAAAGATATGAGATAACCAAGATGTTATTTCATTTGATGATAGTAGAGGACATTTTGAAGGCTAAAACTATAAGGCTTTAGTTTTATGTGTTTTTTTGATATATTCATAATTAAGAGTTAACTTTGTAAGCACAAGACATGGTAAACCTAATTATGACCTTTCTGTTTGGAACAAAAATAATAGTCTAATTAATTGAAACCCCAAGGAAGTGCAAAGAGACTACTCCTAAAAGGGGACATTGTAAATCATGTCAAAAGGTCTTAAATGAAGGAGAAGCATAGAGAAGCCCCTACTTCTAGTATTAATGTTATTAAGATTAATACTAGTACTATTGTTCATAAACACACATAGGTGCTAAGTACCAATGGAGGTTCTCATTTGGTTTTTCATATATAGGGACTAAAGAGGTCTAAAAGGTTAAATAAGTGTGATGTGGACCTAGGAGTGCCAAATGGAGCAAAAGTTATTGTATTAGCTATAGGAACACATCATTTAGATTTGCCTTCTGGACTTGTATTAGAAGTTACTAACAGTTGTTATATTCTTTCCTAAAATATGAATATTATTTTTTTGTCTTATCATATTAAACAAGATTTTGATATTACTATTAATAAAAGCAAGGGTTGCTTAATTTATAAATACAATGTCTTATATTTTTAGGTATTAATTAGTAATGAAATATATATTCTTAATAATAAAAAAAGAACTCCATATTATTAATACTAAGAGATAAAAGGTGGATAATCTGAAACTATCTTTTTTAGGTACTATCATCTTGGTCACATAAATGAGAAGCACATGTCTAAATTGCACAAGTCTAGTGACTTAGGTTCACTAAATTATGAATTAATTGAAACATACAAATCTTGCTCATTGGGTAGAATGACAAAAACCCCTTTTAATAAAAAAGGTGAATGTGCTAATGGAATTTTTTTTACCATATACATACAAATGTATGTAGCCTAATGAACACACATAGGGCCTCTACTTTACTTGATGAAGTACAAATTTGAAACCTTTAAATTTTTCAAAGAATTTAGAAATGAAGTTGAGATATAGCTGGATAGAAGTATTAAAACACTTCGATCAAATCAAGGTAGAGAATACATAAGTCATGAATTTTATAATTTTATCATAGATAATGGTATATTATAACAAAGGACTCCTCTATATGCACCATAGCATAATGGTATATTAGAAAGGAGAAATTGAACCCTATTAGATATGGTTCGATACATGATGAGTTTTGCAAACTTTCTTCAATCATTTTGGGACTATACACTAGAAACTATTATTTATCTTTTAAATATAGTTCCATCAAAATTGATTGATGTCACCCCATATGAGATATGGTTTAATAAGAAACCAATTATTTCACATTTAAAAGTGTAGGGTTACCTTGCCTTTATGAAAAGAATTGTGTCAGATAAGTTTGACATTAAATTTGAAAAGTTATTATCTATGGGATATATAATCTAGTATATTGGATATTATTTCCACAATGCTTTAGTATAAAAGGTTTTTGTTTCAAAGTATTTTTCCTTCCAAGAGAAGGAGTTTCTCTTAAAGGAAGATAATAGAAGTAAATTCAAGCTTGATGAATTTTGAGATTCATAATTAGATGTAGATTAACTAATTGATACCAAGCCTATTACACATGATAATGATGTAATAACAAAACTTGTGGAAACACAAGTTCGTAGATGCTTTACTAGGGTCAGTACTACTTTTGAGAGATATGGATTTCTCATAGATGAGAACAGTACTGTAACCATAGTAAAAGAGGATAAGCCTTTAAACTCTGAGGAGATTCTAAAAAGTTCAAAAATAGAATTATGGTTAATGGCCATACAATCCAAAATGGATTCCACATTCGATAACCAAGCATTGATTTTAGTTGATGTGCTTAAAGGGATAAAATCCACTTGGTATAAATGGATCTTTAAAAAGAAGATTGACATGGAGCATAAGGTTGTTATCCATAGAGCAAGGTTGGTTGCAAAGTGTTATTATCAAAGACAAGGAATTAACTTTGATGAAACTTTTTTCACTTGTAGCTATGCTTAAATCAATTATGATTCTTGTTACAATTGCCACTCATTATGACTATGAGATTTGATAAAAGGAAGTGAAGACAACTTTCCTTAATGGATACCTATCAGAAGACTTATACATGACACAGCCTGAGGAATTCGCATAATTGATAATAAAAAGTTATGCAAGCTTTAAAAGTCTATTTATAGACTAAAGCAAGCTTCTAGGAGCTAGAACATATAATTTGATGACAAATTTAAAGAGTTTGGTTTCTCAAAAAATCTTAATGAACCACGTGCTTACAAAAAGGTTAATGGAAGTGTAGTCATTTTCCTAGTGTTATATGTAGATGACATATTACTTATGGGAAATGATGTTTGAGTCCTTCAATTAATCAAAATTTTGCTATCTAAGAAATTCTCCATGAAAGACTTTGGTGAAGCAACTTATATATTGGGGATTAGGATCTATAGGGATAGATCTAAAAGGTTGATAGGTCTTTCATAGTCTACATACATAGAAAAGATGTTAAAGATGTTTAGCATAGATCTCTCAAAGAAAGGATTCAATCATATGATTTATGCAATGGTCCTTTCTAAGTTTGTGTCCCAAGAAACAAAAGGAGAATGAATGCATTAGTAGTGTCCGATATGCATCAGCTATAAGATTTATTTTGTATGTTATGTTATGTAGTAGACCTAATGTAGAATTTGCTTTGAGTATCACAAGTATATTCCAACCTGATTATGGATAGGAATATTATATAGCATTCAAAATTATCCTTATGTACTCGAGAAGGATTAAGGATGAATTTTTTGTATATGAAGAAAGGGATTTGCAAGTAAACGGGTATATTAATACATGCTTTCATTTTGGCAAAGATGATTGCGAATCCTAATTAGGTTTTGTGTTTTTATTTATAGGAGATGTAATTAGGTAGAAGAGTTCAAAACAAGATACAACTATAGACTCCACTACTTAAAGCAAAGTACAATATAGCTTTGATGCAACTAAAAAAGCAATATGGATCAAAAAGTTCATTACTTAACTGGTGCCAACCATTTTTTTTACCAATATCTTTGTATTATGACAATAACGAAGCCACTATATAGGCAAAATAAGTATGGTCTCATCAATGATCTAAGCATGTGCTCAAATGCTACCATCTCACCCGTGAGATAATTGTTGGCAAGATTGAGAGAGTGCCTACTGATCAAAACATTGTTAATTCTCTTATTAAAGCACTTTCATAAAATAGATTTGATCTCTATGAAAATAATATCAGTATTAGGGACATTGGAGATTGGCTCTAGTATAAAAAGGAGATTTTTAGTTCCATTCCTTAGAGTAGATTTGTAATAGGGATACTTTATGTACATAATGACCATTTGTTTATGATAAAAGGCATTCTTTATTATATAAGTGCTTATGTTAATTCATTTGTTTGATATGATCTTAAAATACATAATAATGTTCTTAGTATTGATTTATAGTGCAAAGGAAATCATAAGTGTTCATGATGTGAGATTCTTATTACATGCAAATGTGAAATTCCAAAACTATCCCTACTCATAGTATCAACAATATGAGAGATTGTTAATGCGAATAGACTAGCACATGTTATGCCTTTTGATTTTGTTAAAAAGTAGTTCTCATAATACTTAGAGATAACAAGTGGATGTTTGTTTGAGAAACAAGTTTATTGAAGACCCAATATGAGATGTTTACATAGATACGTAATCTACATCAATGAAATAATCTAATCATATCAACAATACCTCTATCTTTTAACTTGAGGTATACAAGGTTATCTTAAATAATAAGAACTATAATTTGACTCAGGTGCTTTTACATCACCATGATGTGTGCATAACTAGGTGATTGTGAATTTGTTAAGATACTTAAAGGTAATTGAGTGATTAATAGGGAATTCATCACTCTATATTATAATAGGGAGTTTATCTCATTGTTCTAATATGCCTTTATTCTTGAAATCTTTTCCCAATGTAAAATGCAAGTGTGAATGGGATTCATAAGGGCATTTTAGGATTAAAGGAACAAATATTAGAACTAACATGTTTAGGGCTTAATTACACTTTATTAACTATTGAGTTAACACATTTTTATACTTAAACTTGAATGAGATAAAGTATGATAAAAAGATGAATTGCATAGTAACGATAAATGGAAGGATTAAGTCAAACTAGTTGACATTTTGGCACTTGGGTGGTCTTCATGTGTGGTTAAATAGTGCTTAAGACTTGTACGTAAGTGAATTATTTATTGAAAATCAATTGTATGGCTAATTGGATTAGACCACAAGAGTCTACAATAGACTAGTACTCTAAATCACCATGTACTACCAACATAACTCAAAAACCCATAAGGTCACACTGTGACACCCCTTATCCAATCCACTGAATAAAAGATATCATGATGCCATCTCATTATCTTCTTAAAACCATTCATCTGTTATGTGTACTAACTTTTATTATCATGCATACAAGTTTATTTTAGCTAATCCTTTAGGAGTTACATTTCAACAAAATTCTAGCAACATAATAGCTATCTGGGTGAAAAACAAAAAAATTCAAACCTACATAGAGCACTTCTATAATCATTCTCATTCACACCTAACCATCCTAAATCTTTCTAGTCCTCTAATATTTTTATATCATCATTATCACACAATCATCAAGATCTCATAGTTAAACATGTAACATATAAGTAATACATTCTCATTATGTCCATATTATAACATGTATTAATATTTACAGACCATTGTATATTAAGTACACAGGGCTAGACCTAGGCCTTTTTATATACATTAGTGCCTTTGCATAATATCAACTACAAAAGAACAAAAAGTAAACCATATGAGAGGATTGTCAATTACACTACTTGCTAAGGCTGCATTGTAAGTCTACTACCTACACATTAGGAAACCAACATGCTAAGTATACATTTAGTAGTGAATTTAATGAAACATGCATTGTATGAAATTCACATGCATCATGAGATTATGCCATTCATATTTAACTATCTTACCATTAGTTTAGTTTACTAGTTATATATTTAATATATCTTGCTACCGTATTAAATCTAAGTTACCATGTTATCAGTCATAGTTAAATTAACTACCCATACTTTAACTTGACTTACATTATATTATAGTGACATAGCTATACTATGTTCATTTTAATTTCATGGCCCATACTCAAAAGACAACACTTTTAACACTGGATAATTGGATCCATACATATGTAGTGGCCTACATTATAAACCTTGATAGTTGTACCTACTTATCAATTTGATAATAAGGATTAGTTCACAGGAACCTGCCAATATCAAAGTGATAGGTAGACCTTCTAGAGATAAGATAGTAGGGATATGCCCTAATGCACCTCTTAATACCCATAACATCAGTGGATAATAGATATCAACCTTAATAGTCCTCTCAATATTCCAAACATTATGGGTAGCAAGAATCAGTGCATGTAGAGCTCTCAACACCTAAAAGTGTGCATGGTTCACATTTAGAACATTAGTAGCGACACCCACTATACAATACAGGCAAGCAATTATCCATATGAACTAAAGCCATTAGTAGCTGCTAACTCCCTAGTTGAACTATCAACCTATCCAGTAGGTGGTCTAGCTAATATGGTCCAGTTCCAATTATTTTCCTAGTTTACTAAATGTAGTCATTCTTTGATTCCCTTTACTTTACCATTTATGCCATAGCATATGAAGTTACCTTCATACATTTTGATTAAACAATTGTTATTATCCAATATCTCATTCTAGCCTCCTATACAATACCATTCTTATAAAATTACTTCATAGTGATAGCCCTTATATATTAACATGATTGCATGCCTTATATCACAAGTATAGGTTAAGCATTCATAACATGGTTTCCTTACCGCATTATACATTACACAGACATTTTATTTATCCATATTTCTTTGTTTCATCTATTATTACCACTGACATTAATGCTTATTTAGCCTTTAACCTAACCTTAGGTCATACACTCATATTATGGGATTCTAGTGGACCTCACTTATTCAAGACACTTAAATGCATATACACTTAAATTCATCTAAAATTTTCATACTAACCATACTTTTCACGCAATGACCACTCTATTTATAGAAGACATGTAATTATTAGACATGTATATACATGCACATCAAGACCATACAATTTAACCATACCACAATCACGCACAAAAACATCATTTTTCCTTTTCTCTTCATGCATTCAAGCTCACATGCATCACCTCATCTTATACACACATTCACCATGATTAAACACACACATACACACATTAATCATCACTTTCATACACACACATACATACTTAAATTATACATATACACAATACACATTGCATTTTTCATTAAATTCACTTACAGCAACCTCTAAAGCACTCTAATTACACCTCTCAATCCTTGTCTTTCCTTTCCATCAATTCTTTCTTTTTAGCTATAAACATAATTGGTTTTATGCTTAAAAAAATTATACAAAAATCTACACATATCTAAACTAAAATCTATTTACATAAACATTATATACACCCTAAATACTACCTAATAAAAATAACAAACATGGGAAAAACCACTTACACTTAAAATGGTTAATATTCACCAAGTGATGAAATCTCCCTAAATAGGCAATCCATTAGCATTTTCTCAGTATATTCATGTCCATGAGAATATAGAGGCCAACATAGGAGGATTAGTTTAAAGAAATCACTTGAATTTAAAGTTAATTAAAGAAAAAAGTGAGAGTTGTATATGTGTATGGCATCGACCAAAAAGGGGGAAGGGGAGGTGGAAGACAACTCTTAGATTTGTGAGAGTTAGGACATATGCCACCTTTTATATTATACACATAGACGGCTATGATCGTGCCATATGTCAATCCAACAGTCTAAATTAATCCTAATTATGTTTTAAACTTCAAAAATGTAAAT
>CANXYI012028956.1:0-12224 GCA_948208565.1 Hura crepitans
TTAAAGATTTACGACCAGTGCCACTGCCTCGATCCATGTACAGGTGACTTGGCACCTTGGATGTGCTCTTTAGACCCTATGGTACTGTTCTTAGAGCCTCAAGACATAGGCGTTATAGCAGTCCCAAGTTGCTAGTACTCCAGCATCTACATTTATGAGCGCACCTCTATTCCAGTGTGAGTGCTATGGGAAGAGACATAAGGGCACATGCTTGACAACTATGTCAGGAGTTTGTTATTGTTATAGCTCTAAGGATTATTTTGTTATGAACTATTTGAGGAAGCCTATAGAATCTACTAAAATGCACGAGTAATCACTTGCTTTTTCATTGGGTAGAGGGTTGATATAAGAGATAGAAAAGAAATTAAAGATCAAATTGGGGATATTCAAAGAGCTAGATTTGAGGGCTAAGTAGAGCCTAGAGCACTTGCTATGCAATATGCCATTAGAGCTAGAGAGCAAATAGATTCACCTATAGTGATGGTAGGTACATTTTTTTCCCTATTATTCTCCTATATTTGCATTGATATATCTATGGTCTACATATTCTTATATATGCACTGCACGGGCACAAGATCAAGGGTTAGCATTAGAATTTCTTGACATAGAGATTTTTTTTACCAACCTTATAGTTCATCATGTTATAAAAAACAAGGTTTACAAAGAGTGTCCCCTGATGGTGTAAGGATATGAGTTTTTTAGCTGACCTCATTTTGTTACCTTTTGATGAGTTTAACTTGTTCTTGGGCATGGATTGGTTGTCCAAACATGAGGCAATTATGAATTGTAAGTAGAAGTGGATATCCTTTAAGGTTGATGATAGGATAAAGATTACATTTGTTGGTGAGATTACATAATTTTTGTCCATTGTTATATTAGTTGTTATAGCTAAGAGGATGTTGAGAAAAGGTTGTCATGCCTTCTTATAACATGTGTATGGCACCCAAAAAGAAAAAAAACTAGACGTGAGTATTATACTTATTGTGTCAATGTATATGGATGTCTTTGCTAAAGAGTTACCTAATTTGCTTATAGAATGGGAACTCGAGTTCGTTATAGAGGTTTTACTTGGCATTACATTAGTATCTATAGCTCTGTATAGAATGGCTCCTATAAAGTTAAAAGAGTTAAAGCCCTAGTTGCAAAAGTTGCATATAAGTGTTTCATAATGTCGAGTATGTCACCATAGAGAGCAATGGTAGTGTTTATGAAGAAAAGGGATAGTTCCTTACTATTATGTGTCGACTACAGATAGTTAAATAAATTAACCATAAAAAATAAGTATCTATTTGCTCATATAGATAATTTTTTTAATCAACTAAAAGGAGCATGTGTTTTGTCCAAGAATGACTTAAGGTTAAGATAATATAGGTGAAGGGTCAAAAAGGTAGATATGGCTATGATTGCTTTCCGAACAAGATATGGCAATTATGAGTTTTTGATAATGCCATTTGGGCTTACCAATGCTCTAGTGACTTTCATGGTCTTGTAAACTAAGTCTTTCGATGTTATATAGATTAGTTTGTTGTTGTCTTCATTGATGACATTTTGGTACACTCCAAGAGTAGATAAGATCATGAACAACTTTTTAGGATTGTCTTGTAGACTTTTAGAAAGGAAAAACTCTATTCCAAACTCAGTAAGTGTGAGTTTTGGTTAAGTGAGGTGCCTTTCTTAGGGCATATAGCCTTTATAAAAGGTATCAGAGTGGATCCGAGCAAGATTAAGGATATTATAGAGTAGAAGCCACCTAGGAACAAAATTGAGATAAGAAGTTCCTAGGTTTGGCAGGGTATTATAGACATTTTGTTTAGGGGTTTGCCATTATTACAGCATTTATGACACATCTATTGAGGAAGAATTTTAAGTTTGTTTGGGATGACAAGTTTGAAGAGATCTTAGACAAGTTAAATGCCATGTTAATGGAAGCTCCTATTGTCACACTACTAATATTAATGAAATACTTCACCATCTATAATGATACATCCTTGAATGGTTTAGGGTGTGTTCTAATGAAAGAAGGCAATGTTGTTGCTCATGCTTTGAGATAGCTAAAGCTACATGAGAAAAATTATCCTATGCTTGACTTAGAGCTTGCTGTGAATATTTTTACTTTAAAGATTTAAAGGCACTATCTCTCTAGAGAGAAGTGTTATAGTTATACAGATCATAAGAGTTTAAAGCATCTTCCTTTATAGAAAAAGCTAATCTTGAGATAGAGAAGATGGATGGAATTAATTAAGGATTATGATTGCTATATTGATTATCATCCTAGGAAAGCTAATGTAGTAGCTAATTCTCTAAGTAGGAAGTTCATGTTAGCCATGAAGGCTATAAATGTCAAGTTAAAGCTTATTGATGATTGTGTTATTTTAGCTAAGTTGCAAGTGTAGCCCAATTTGTTATAGTAAGTGAAGGACTTATAAAAAATAATCAGAGGCTTATAAGTGTCAAGAGTTCGATTTAAGAGGGGAAGCCTACTGAGTATGAGATTAAGAGTGATGGTTATTTGTACTACAACAACTAGATATGTGTTCTAGATATGAAAGACATGAAGAAAATGATTTTATAAGAAGCTCATAGTGCTCCTTACCCTATACATCCTAGTAGCACTATAATGTATCAAGATTTAAAAATTTCCTATTAGTGGTCAGGCATGAAGAAAGATGTATAAGAGTTTATGACTAAGTGGCTTATTTGTTAATAAAGGCTCAGCATCAAGTACCTTCTAGATTGCTTTAACCTATAGTAATTCCTTAGTGGAAATGGAATAGAGTCACCAGGACTTAATTGCCGAATTACCTATGACAAAAAGTAAATGTGATTTGATTTGTGTTATGGAAAACCGATTAACGAAGACTGCATATTTTATACTAGTTTTAATGGACTACTCCTTAGGGAAGTTTGCTAAGTTATATATCAATGAGATCATCATATTGCATAGAGTACCATCTTCCATTGTATCAAATCAAGATTGGAGGTTTACATTGAGGTTTTGGAGGAATTTTCATAGTGCCTTAGGCACTCAATTAAGTTTCAAAATGGTATCTCATCCTCGACCAATGGTTAATCAGAAAGAGTCATTCATGTGCTTGAGGATCTGTTGAGAAGCTATGTTATTGAATTTGATTGAAGTTGGGATCTTTACCTTTCCTTGGCTGAATTTGCTTACAACAATAGTCATTAAGGTAGTTTAAGAATGGTTCTTTATGAAGCATTATATGGAATGAAGTGTAGAACTCTTCTATGATGAAGTGATTTAAGTGACACTAAGATTATGCAAAATAAAAAGTGAAGGTAATCAACATTAGATTGAAGGTAACTTAAAATAGATAGAAGTCTTATGCAGACTTGAAAAGAAAAGATTTTTAGTACAAAGTGGGAGTCAAACTGTTTCTCAAAGTTTCACCTTCGAAGAAGGTTATGTGGTTTTGCAAGAAGGGTAAGTTAAGCCCGAGGTTGATTAGTCCATACAAAGTGATTGAACGTGTAGGACTAGTAGCCTATTGGTTGTCTTTACCTCTTAAGCTTCAGCAAATACTTGATTTCTTTCATGTATCTATACTTTAAAGGAATAAATCAGATCCTTGACATGTTTTATCTACTGAAGAAGTTACGATTAGACGTGATTTATCTTATGAGAAGAGCCTGTGATGATATTAGTAAGATAAGTCAAAGAACTATGAATCAAGACAATACCACTAGTAAAAGTGCTTTGGAAGCATCATGGCATGGAAGAAGCAACATAGGAAGATGAAAGTTGAATAAAGCAGCAATATCCATACCTTTTCAATATCGGTAATTTTGAGGATGAAATGTAACTCTCGAAAATCTCATTGTTATGAATTGTACTTCCAGGGACATGAATAGTGTTTCCAAAGACTCGGGTCACACTAATGTGAGCAAAAAAAAAGTCTTAATAGTAATCTAATTTTAGGTAAATTTTAATGTGAGAATGAAGTCATTAAGATTATTAAAAATAATGGTTAAGATTTTATAACAATGTCATTTAAATAGTGACCTAATTTTAATTAAACCGTAAAATATTTAGTTTTTGCTAAAAAAATTCTAAGATTGATACAACTTAGTACTCAAATATTCCAAATAGCCTGACGGCATTAAAAATAGAAATTTTAGATATCAAGATGTATTTTAAAAAATTGGATGAAGATAAAAGTCTTACTTTTATTAGGATTTTCTTGATTTTTGAGCTTGGTATTTTAGAGGCTTTTAGATTATATTTTGAGATGATTTATGGGATTATTAGAAGTGTAAACTGACATTTCAGATGAGTGGAAACGATTATATAAAATGTAAGTATTTGTTAATTTATCTAGCCAATGGATGAGGACGAAAAGAAATATCGGCCATTAGATTTAGGGACTTCATTATTAAGAGAGGTCAAAGTCATAAAATAGTTAAAATGTGAATAGTCATTTTTCTTCTCCTCTCACACCCGATGGCTTCTTCTCCTTTAAACCCACCAATTGTTTACTTTTTTCCTCTCAATCACAAGCCTCAATTCCACTTCTCAATCTTCTTTTTTATGACACCCTTTACTCGATCTAGTAGCTAAACTCGAATAAAGAATACATAAAAAAAAATGCATTATCTGAGCTCTTGCAAAATCTTAACTTATTAAAGCATAATTTAAACCTTATTAATGATAAAAGGTTTTTCATAAAAATACAGTTTAACAAAAACTTTTAAAATCTAGGTTGAATTCAAAATTGAGAATTTTTTATGTCAAAAATCTAGTAGCATAACGGTTGTACTGGGACATGATCCCAATTTTGAATAGTTACTAGCATAGTAAAATGCACTTCTATAAACATTTCAAACTAATTTTTTAACTCCTATGATCTTTCTAATTAGTCTAATCAACTAGCAACTTAGAAACACAAATCATGCAACAAGAATAATATCATACAAGTAAAATAGTTTAAAACTAACTTTGAATTAGTTACAAATATTTAAAAACCATAATTTACCTTTACCTATAGTTTAGTCCCACTTTTCCCAACATTTACATCATATAAGTGCTTTACATCTATACAATGCATAATCTAGATATATGCACAAAAATATACTAAAAGATTCACCTTTTTTTGTTAATCTTAATGATTCATTGCTTTAGCTTAAATTGTCTCCTCACCTATACATCATAAAGATAGACGACTCAAAGTAATAACATAGTGGAATATTTGAAATAACTTGTGTAATTATGCCATATAACATCTTACATTAATATAAAAAATATAAACAATCAACATTAATATGCGATATGTAACTTATTACATAATACACATATATGTTATAAAATGGAAATAAACATAGAGATAACACATCATAAGGTTATGCATCATTCATAATTTCACATATATTAAAATCTATATTCATTCTTCTTTACTGTCCATTTATTAAGTCCATACTCAAGGAAACAAATACATAATGGACAACGGAGTCTCGGTGGACTCCTAAGCCTTTGAAACAAAGTAGGCTCTACACAAACTAGACATGAAGGTCTGTAAAACTAATCCAAAGATCAAAACACATTAAAGTCAAAGATCACAAATCATCATAAGACCTATAGATCAAACATATGATGGCCAATACAACTTCCATAAACCCGTAGATCTATCTACAAATGTAGGTCTAAAAATGAGAATAATATAAACCTAAAGGCCAAAACCCATCACAACTCGAAGGCTATGAAATAACACAAAGGTTCACACATCAAAACCTAAAAGCTATAGAGATACCAAAGTACCCTAGCTGTTGCTATCACCCCTAATTAACTAGTTAACCTATGCTACTTAACTATTTACTTGTATAGGCTAGTAACCAATTTATTTTTAATTTCACCTTATTAAAATAAAGCAATATAACTTATAATTTAACCAATTTATTTTCAATTTCACCTTATTAATTTCACTAATTTTCCTAAGAACCAAACTAGGTAAAAGTATTATCTCACATTTTAACATGCTTATACCTCATATGTCATGAAAATGCCACATCAAACCATCTTCTAGCATAAGCTCATAAAAATACATTATGCCATTATGTTTTCCTTATAAGGCACATTATGTATTCTCTTTATTCACATATCATATCACTTATCATTATATCACTTCATTATCACGTAACATCTCATTATGTCATATTTTACATATAAAATGCCTTTAACACACTAAGGCTATCATACTGGACCATTCAGCTAAAACATCCTGCACATATATATTCTTGCATTTCCTTATATCACATACCTTTCACTTATGTATAATAACTTACATCAAATTCATTCCATACATCGTCCTTTTCATGCATTATATGGAACACTCACATATAAATACATATAGGCCATTCGACTAAGCATTCATACCTGCATAAACTTGCATTTCTTCTCATTACACATAGCATTACATGTGCTTATAATCATTAACATTCATATGATAATGGACCATATATAATATATTTAACATAAAACATATACTTACATATATATACCATACAACCATTTATCTATTAAGCCTTTAAGCACTTATAATGGTCATTTAATTATGTTACATATCATATCTCACGTCTACTTAATCATATACATCAATTTAATGACATACATCATTAAGAGCATGTATAAGTGAGGTATATATACACATATATGCCTTTAGGCATTCAGCCATTACACTCTATACATGCCACATATATTTTTTAATCATATTAAATTCTTTAATACATATCCATAATGTCATTAAACATGATTATAAACCATTACTCTTTTTAAATAATCATTTACACTTAAACATACACATATACATAATACATGTACATTAAGGCATATACAAATTAACACAATTTATTTTGATTACACTAACTTTCAAAGTTAAAATGCATCCATGATGACCATCTAAGTCTTCTCTTTACCTTTACTCTATGTTTTGTCGGGTTCTTTAACTATTTATAACACACTCAATGCATAAAAATTCCTATAAAATTAACTAAATACTAAAAAAACTAACAACACAAATGTGCTTCTGTGCACCTAGAGAACTTGGGAAAATATTAAACTTTGGAAAATCTTACTCGATCAAACATAGGTTACCATTTATCAAAGCAAATTCCTTCAATTTTTTTGAAATTCTAATCAAGAAATAAGGTGTAAAGGCTATAGTGGTTTGGAGTCACGGCTCTAATGTGTGAAAACAAGCTAAAATTTGGTTTGGAAGGAAGTAAAAATTCCATCCCATAGAGGTGTCGACTGCAATTGGGTTAAAGGAGAAAGATAACTATTCCTTATTTGACCTAATTTTTACCCATTTTATACCCTTTTTCTCCTCTCTTTTTTTTTTGCCTCATTTTCAATGTCCAATTAGCCCTTAAAATCTAATAATTGAAACCTATTTACCATCTACAAACTTATGCTTAAAAAAAATCATAAAAAACCAAAAAAAAATGTAACTTTTCACTAAACCAAATTTTTGTAAAAATACTTCTCGATCTCTAAAATTCCTATTCTAGTGACAACATGCTTATTAGAATTTTAGAGTATCAAGTTGTATCAATCCTGAAAATTTTTGAGCAACCTTTTGAATATTTTATGAGTCAACTAAAACTTGGTCACTTTTCATGTCACAATGCCATAAAACTTTACTGTCATTTTTAACTATCTAAATGACTTTGTTTTGACTTAAAATTTCTCACAAAATTATATTATGATTAATACTTTCATCTAGTAAAATTAGTGTGACCAAACCCAAAGAAACATTATTCATGTCTCGATAAGTATTATTCATTACATTTGAATTTTTTAAGCATTAGATTTCTTCCCCTTTTAAAGAAATTTTGTCCTCAAAATTACGGTGCTCAAACAATTGAGGGAACTACTTCTTTATTTAAGCTTCTATTTCCCATGTAGCCTCTTCTATTCTATGATGTCTCAAAGGAACTTTCACCAATGGCATTGTCCTATTTTGTAGCTTTTTTACTTTTGTTGCCAATATCTTTATTGGTTTTTCTTCATAAGATAGATCTTGACTAATCTTTACCTCTTCAAACTATAAACACATGGATAATGTCATGTATTAGCTAAAGTTTAGGAGGTAAAGCTCGTGTAAGCCACTAGCCCCACATGTTATTTCACTTCCTATAGACCAATAAACCTCAGACTTAACTTAGCCTCCTTGCCAAACCACAGAACTTTCTTCCAAGGTGAAACTTTGAGAAATACTTTGTCTACCACTTTGTACTAAACAACTTTTTCACTTTAAATTGGCATATGACTATAGTTTATTAGAAGCTATTTTCAATCTAACTTTAATGATCCTCACTTTGTCCTTAGCATCTTTAATCATGTTTCATCCTAAGAGTTTTGTGTTACTTAACTCATTCTAACACAAAGGATTTTTGCACTTCCTTCTAAAAAATACCTCATAAGGAGCCATGCCCAAACTTGCTCGATGGCTATTGTTGTAAGCAAACTCTACAATTGATAGATAGTAATCCTAACTACTTTTAAACTTGATAGCATAACTCCTCCACATATCTTTAAGAACCTGAAAACTATACATAATGTAAACATCAAACATAACTTAACATCAAAATCACTCAAGTATTAGAAGTTACTTAAATGATTATTTTTGACTGACCATCATTCTAAGGATAAAATGCCATACTAAAGCTCGATCAAGTACCTAAGGCATTATGATATTTCTTTCGAAAGCTCAATGTAATCCTTGAATCATGATCTGATATAATTAAAGTAGGCACTCTATGAAATATAAAGATCTCATCAGTGTTTAACTCAGTAAGCTTCTTTAAAAAGTAGTCCGTTCTTAATAGTATGAAATAAGCAATATTAGTTGATTGATTTACCACAACCTAAACTAAATCACATCTACTCCATATCATAGGCAAGCCAACAACAAAATCCATAGTAACCTTATCCCATTTTTATTCTGGAACTGCTATATGATAAAGCAATCTAGATAGAACCTAATGCTCTTCTTTCACTTGCAGACAAGTAAGGCACTTGTTCATAAACTCTGATATATCCCTTTTAACAATAGGCTAGTAAGATATCTTTAAATCTTGATACATCTTAGTACTACTAGGATGTATATCATAAGGAGCACTATAAACCTCTTACGAAATCAACTTCTTCAGCTATTCTACATCTAGCACACATATTATGTCATGGTAATAAAAACATTTGTCACTTTTGATCCCATAGTTAGTAGGCTTTTACTCTTGCATAACACTTATCACACTTATCAATCAATTATAATCTTTTTAAGAATCCTTGACTTGCTGTGACAAATTGGGCTTTACTTACATCTCTACCAACAAAACACCATCATCCATAAACTTGAGCTCAATATTAATGGCTCTTATGGCTGCTAGGAACTTTTTTGCTAAGAGCCATTACTATTACATTGGCCTTTCTAGGATGATAATCAATTAAACAATTATAATCTTTAATCAATTCCATCCATTGCCTTTGTCTCCTATTTAGCTCCTTCGGTGTAGGAAGATACTTTAGACTTTTATGGTCAATGTAGACATAACACTTCACTATATAGTGATAGTGTCTCTAAATCTTTAGAGCAAACACAATAGTTGCAAGCTCTAAATCATGAGTAAGGTAGTTCCTTTCATGCAGGTTCAGTTATCCTTAAACAGAAGTGACAACTTTGCCATCTTACATTAGAATATAACCTAACCCATTATGAGATACAACACTATTGATGGTGAAGTACTTCCCAAAAACTAGTTATACAAGAATCGATGCTTTTGCTAACATCACTTTAAGCTTGTCAAAACTCTCTTGAAATCTGCCATCCTAAACAAACATAATATCTTTCCTCAATAAACTGAGTCATAGGTGTAGCAATCAAAGAGAAACCTTTGACAAACCGTCTGTAATACCCTAACAATCTAAGGAAACTCATAATCTCTATAGTGTTCCTAGGTATTTTCCACTCCATAACTACCTTAATCTTACTAGGATTAGCCAATATAACTTTTGTAAAAGCTATGTGTTGAAGAAAAGGCACCTTAACCAAAACTCACACTTTTTATGCTTAGCATATAGCTTCTCATCTCTTAGAACTTGAAGAATTATTCTCAAATGCTATTCATGCTCGTATTTACTCTTAGAGTAAATAACCACAAACTAGTCCAAGAAAGGTCAGAACACATGGTTCATTAAATTCATAAAAGTTATTAGAGCATTGGTAAGCCCATATAGCATTACCAAGAACTCATAAAGTCTATATCTCATTCTGAAATAAGTCTTTGCCACATTAGATTATTTCACTCTCAATTGATAATATTCATATCTCATATCAATCATAAAAAACACTCCAGCCTATTAAGCTGATTGATTAGATCATCAATCTGTGGCAAAGGATATTTGTTCTTGATGATCACCTTAATTAGCTATATGTAATTCACAAACAACTAAAGAGAACCATCATTCTTCCTCTAAAACAAAATAGGTTCTCCCCATAGTGATACACTCAACCTTTGAAACCTTTCTTAAGTAATTCTTAGAGCTAATGTTTTAACACCTTTAATTATACTACAGCTATCTGATAAGGAGCTATCAATACCATAACAGTGCCAAGTAAAACCTCAATATTGAACTTGATTTCCTATTCAGGTGGGAAACAAGTATCACAGATATAAGCCAAAAAAGCCTAACAAACCTTCCTCATTATCCGCATTGCTAAATTTAATTGAGATAACATTAGACAAAATGTTTATCCTCTCACCCACAATTGTGATCTCAACCCCATTTTTAGTTTTAAGAGATAACCTCTTCAACTTGTAATCCATAATGGCTTCATACATGGGCAACAAATCCATGCCAAATATCAAGTCAAACTCATCAAAAGGCAACTCAATAAGATCAGCCAAAAACTTTTGCCCTTGCACCATTAAGGGGCACTATTTGTAAACCTTATTTGCTTTGACATGCTTGCTTGTATGGTTACTAATAATAATCTCTAGGTCAAGAAACTATGAAGCTAGCCCCTAGTCTTGTGCTTGTACTATGCATATATACGAGTGTGTAGATCCCAAATCTATCAAACCCAAAGGAGGAAAATCAAAGTGAAGGAAAGTAAAGGCAATAATAGTTGGTAAACTAGCCTCCTCTCAAGCTCTAATGGCATATTACCTAGTAGGAGACCTATGCTTAGCTCTAGACTCTAGTCAGTCTAAGCTCCCTCAGCACTCTCTCTACGATCTCCTTTTTAGCCACTGATAGAAGCAACTATAGATCTTTATCTGGCATTAGATTTTTATGTACAATCTTTGTTGAAATGATTTAATTATTCACATGTAGAGCAACCACCCTACATCTACTTCTAAAACTTACATCGATATCTCTTGTGACAAGTCTAACATTGAGCTAACTAGCCACTCTTGGCTATAGACATTAAAGTACTAGTAGCTCCAGATCTTCTCACCATTTAGATGCCTCTTCTTGTAAAAGAAATATGGCACAAATAACCTTATCTTTTGGTGTTTATCTCATTTGCTTTATAATCTTCTCTGTTTCATCTAAACAATATTTTACTTTACTAGGAGCAATAATACCTTTACCATTAAAGTCTTTTTTCTCTCATCTTCTTAACTCTCACAAGATAGGTTTTCTGGAGAGCTAATAGTACCTTAAGCTACTGTTCTAGTGGTAAAGGTGCAACTACTGTAGATTGACTCAATAGCTATAACATTTTTTTATAGAAATACTAGTGGTACTTGCACTATTGACAGTGCTTGGCTCTTTGCACTATCTAAAATAGATGCAACTCTAATAGCCTCTTATGCCATAGTTATTAAAGTATGACTCTTGACTTCCTCATTATTATATAGTATCAGAGCACTCATCTTAATTATAAGAATGAGAACAATTTATGAGCCTTATTATCAAAAATTATGAGATGTACAAACTTAACCTAAAGCACTCATGTGTTGACTAGGATTGCCTAAACTAAAGCTCTGATACCACTAAATGTGACACCCTTTACACGATCCAATTGTTGAACCTAAATAAGGAATACACACAAAAATGCATTATCCAAACTCTTATAAAATCTTAACTCATTATAACGTAATTTATACCTTATTGACAAAGTAGGTCTTTTATAAAAATGTGGGTTAACAAAAACTTTTCAAAATCTATGTTCAATTCACATTTAAGAATTTTTTGTGTCAAAAAT
>CANXYI012029034.1:0-20494 GCA_948208565.1 Hura crepitans
TGGGTGGTGATACCTTGAGTGGCTGAGAGGTGCTTTTTGTTGCAAGGTGTGTGTATGACATGGCAGCATGGGGGGTTAAATGAGAAATAGTATGCTAGGGATAGAATTATATGTGTATATGGTGAATTTAATGGAAAAAAGCTTATAGGCATGTTTTCATGGTATGGCTGAGGCATGTATAAGGCATGACAAGGCTTAGTTTGCATGGTATGCAATGTGTGTGTGTGTGTGTATGCATGCTTAAATGATGCCATTATATGTGTATGTATGATTGAGTGTGAAGAAAAACATGTATATAGCCATTTGTAACTTTTGGCTGAGAGGTATATGAGGTAAGTTAGGCATGATGTACATGTTATGGCATGATATGTGTGTGTGAGAATGGCATGGTACATTGAGCATGAAATGTGTAATGTGAGATTGGCATGGTAATGATTAGATAGTGTTAAGGAATTGATGTTGAAAGTGAGCTAAAATGTGACTTGAAAATGGCTTAAAATGGAATGGAAAAATTGACCTAAAAATGGGACCTAAATTAGAATGTAATTAGACCTAAAACTTGAATGCTTTGTGAGATATGTATGAAAAGAATTGGAGGCCATTTTTAAGGCAGTTGAGTTATGCAAATTGATGTGACTTTAGGCCTATGAAAATATGTGGAAATAGGCACAAATGGCACAGAAAAATGCTAATAAAAAGAAATGTTATAGACCTATAACTATGTAAGTAAAATATAAAAATGACATATAATTGTCCCAAAAAAATGACTTATGGACTTATGCATTGAAAGTTGCTTTGAACTTGGACATATTTGGACTTAAGACAATGACTTAAACTATACTTAAAGTGGGCTTAATTATGCCTAAGAGAAGTGACCAAAATTGGCTTTAAAAAATAGACCCTAACTGTTCGGTAGGACAAAAAATGAACTGTAACTGTCTAAGTCAAATTTTGACTGTCAAAATAAATTCATAACTAACTGTTAATCAAACTTAAATATTATAAAATGATGATAACTAAATAAATGGACATAAAATAAGGTCAGATGGGCCATTAGTTAGACACCTACTGGATGGCTTGACTGGTCAACTTAGGGATTAATAGTTGTTAGATATTTTATGATGATTTTTTGGATAATGGGAGGTCTACAGACTAATCCCTACTCTCTTTTGGGAGTGTTTAATAGCGATATTAGATATTGGAAGGTCTATGGACTGATCCCTACTATCCACTGGGGTTTCTTACTATTGATTATTTGGATATTGGGGGGGTCTATGAACTGATCCCTACTATCCATAGTGTGACTTATTGTTGATTTATTTAAGATATTATGAGGTCTACGGGCTGATCCCTGCTATCTCCTATCTAGTATTAAGAGGTTCTAGTGAACTAATCCTTGCTATCACACTAGGTCTATATAGCAATTAGGGTCAAGAATATGGGCCATTACACAACTTTTCAATTCCCTCTTGGTTTAGTGTCTTTAAGTGTAGTCTATCTAGTTGAGCCTATTAATTTATATTAAATTACTATACATATCTAATTGATGTCAAATCACTGAATGACTAAATTAATTAAAATTACCACAGTGGCATAATTGTAATTAAATGAATTGGGAGACTGAGTAATTGGAGCTAATGTCTTGCATGAATTTAATCTCTGCATTGCAATTATAGCCTATTATTGCATTTAAGTGCCTGCATGTGACATGTTTTTAATGAATTAGATTAACCACTGAGTTTTATACTTAGTGTACCAGTGTTTTGGTGCACAGGTTGCTAAGGTAAACAGTCTAGCCTCAAAGATCGTGCAGTGTAGCAGCACAGACTATGAAGGGTACAAGATGTCTTTTTCTTTATGTTGTTAGTTAGCACTCATGTAATAAGGTTGTTTGTCTGATTGACTTATTTCTATGGATTTTTGATAATTTGGGCCTTGAGTCACTGTGTGATTTTGATGCATTTTTTAATGTATGATGAGGTTACTGAAGGAACTAGAAGAAGGAGTTAGATTGATAATAATATTATAAGTGTTTTTAGATGTGAAAAAAAATTTTAGAATGTCCCTCGAGTAGTTGTTGTGCTGCCTAAATTTTTGTAGCATGTAAAGTGTCTATAAAATGGTTTTCTAGTCCTATTATACCTCATAATAGACTGAGAAGTTAAGCGATATTTGATAAAGTTATAAAATAGTCTATAAGTATTAACGAGGGCAAACCTTGAGCAATTTTAGGATGGGTGACCTGGTAGAAAGTGCATCGCCTATTGGGTTTCCTTAGGAATTTGGTAGGAGGTGTCACATTGGGTGGTATTAGAGCATATGTTATATATTCCTAGGTGTCTTACATGAGTACCAGTGTCTAGGGTTGTTTTTTTTGAACTATTACACTACTAAGAGGCTAATAAGTCTTATTTCTTTTGTAGTTGATTAAGATGAGTGATTGGATACCAAAAGATCGGGAAGACGAAGTGGCTAGTTATGCCCTACAACAGTTCGGGGGGGAGCTAGCAATGTAACTATACTAGAACCTAGTGATGTTGCACAACTACTACAGTCATAAGCACAAGCATAGACACGAGAATCCTTAGCACTCTTATAGCACATAGTGGATCTACTCAGACATACTTCAATAGCTGCTATTCCACCTCTTCCACTAGCTCCAGTACTTCCTCCACCTCAAGCTTCTTTACAAAAGACACCCTTAGAGAGTATTAAAAAGATGGGAGCTATAGATTTTTTGGTACAAAAGAGGATGATGTAGCTCAAGCAGAGTACTAGTTAGAGAGAACCTTTAGAATCTTGGAACAACTGGAGTGTACAGAAGAAGAAAGCTTGAAGTGTATAACTTTTCTCCTTCAGGATGAAGCATTTCATTGGTGGGATATCATTAAGAAGATAAAGGTAGCAACTGATCTCACCTGGGAGTTTTTCTTAATAGAATTCAAAAAGAGATACATTCCAGACTCATACAAGGATAGAAAAGGCAAGAGCTTCTAGATCTAAGATAGGGTGGGAGAATAATGTCAGAGTATGAAAAGGATTTCACCAGACTGATAAGATATGCTGAGGAGTTCATTCCTAATGAAGAGGAAAAATGTAAGAGAATCTTAAAAAGGTTGAATATAGAACTGAGAATGTAGATAGATAACTTGAGGGTTATAGACTTTGTAGTATTAGTAGCATCTACGTATGATATAGAAGAAATGGTACAGGAGAAGAGAGATTTCTTTCAGAGGAAAAGACAGTTCACTGCTAGGTAGTCTAGTGCAGCCCTAGGTGGTAGTAAGGGATAAAGAGAGGCATAGTCTCAATCTCAGTCAGTGCACTAAGCATAGAGGCAGACTCAATCTCAAAGGTCTAGGTAAGCTTCTACTACTAGACCTCGACCACTTCCATGAGCCACCAGTGCTCTAGGGCCAGCAGCTAATAGGAATGGACCCTCGACTTGTAATACTTACAATAAGAGACACTGGGGGCAATGTTGGTTGAGTAGAAAGGGAAAGTGCTTTACTTGTGGTGCTTGAGATCATTATTAGAAAGAGTGTCTTTAGAGACAACCAGAGGGGGCCTATACATAGGCATTTGTAGCAGTATCTCAAGGTAGAGGATAGAGACAGGGTAGAGGGAATAAGCCTAGTGCTAGTTAGGGAACCATGTTAGAAGCTCATGCATTAGTAAGGTAATATACTGTTAGGGCTCATGAAGAAGCAACAACCCTGGATGTCAATACTGGTATGTTTCACTTATTTGATATTCTAGTTTTGACATTGATTGACCTATGATCTACACATTCTTATGTATGCACTGCATAAGCACATGATAGAGGATTGAAACATGAGCATGTAAATATAGACATCCAAGTCAATAATCCTATAGGGTAGAGTGTGAATGTGAATTAGGTGTATAGGCATTTTCCCTTAGTAATTAATAAATGTTTGTTTCCTATGGATTTGATTGTATTACCCTTTCATGAATTTGATGTGATTTTGGGAATGGATTGGTTATCTGAATATCAGGCAATAATGGATTGTAAATATAAAAAGCTAACCCTCCAGACTATAGAGGGACATACAGTGATAGTTATAGGTGAGAGAAGCCTTTTGGATAATCTTATCTCAACTGTTATAGCAAGAAAAGTCATCCATAAAAGGTATGAAGCCTACCTAACACATGTCATTAGCACTAATACTTCCCCTCCAAACCTTGAATAGATCCCAATAGTTTTTGAATTCCCTGATGTGTTTCTTATTGAGTTACTAGGGTTGACTGTCAAAATAAATTCATAACTAATTGTTAATTAAACTTAAATATTATAAAATGATGATTAGTAAATAATTAGACATAAAATAAGGTTAGATGTGCCATTAGTTAGACACCCACTAGATGGGTTGATCAGTCAACTTAGGGATTAGCAGCTGCTAGATATTTGATAATGATTTTCTAGATAATAAGAGGTTTACGGACTGATCCTTGCTATCCTTTAGGAGTGTTTGATTGTGATATTTGATATTGGGAGGTTTATGAATTGATCCCAGCTATCCACTAGGGTTTCTTACTGTTGATTATTTGGATATTGGAAGGTCTACGGACTGATCCCTACTATCCATAGTGTGACTTGTTATTAATTTATTTGAGATATTGAGAGATCTATAGACTGATCCCTACTATTTCCTCTCTATTATTGAGAGGTTTAGGTGAACTGATCCTTATTATCAGACTAGGTTGGTGCAGCGGTCAGGATCTAGAATGTGGGTAACCACACAACTTTTCAGTTCCCTCTTGGTTTAGTGCCTTTAAGTGTAGTCTATCTAGTTGGGCCTATTAATTTATATTAAATTAATGTGTAGATTTGATTAATGTTAAATCACTGAATGACTAAATTAACTAAAATTACAACAATGGCATAATTATAATTAAATGAATTGGGAGACTGAGTAATTGGAGCTAATGTCTTGCATGGATATAATCTTTGTATTATAATTGTAGCCTATTATTACATCTAAGTGCCTGCATGTGACATGTTTTTAATGCATTAGATTCACCACTAAGTTTTATACTCATCATACTAGTGTTTTAGTGTGTAGGTTGTAAAGGTAAGCTGTCTAACCTCGAAGATCGTGCAGTGTAGCATCACAGACTATGAAGGGTACATAGATGTCTTTTTCTTTGTGTTGTTAGTTAGCACTCATGTAAACACTGTAGGTTATGGGTTTAACATGCTTAGAAGTTGCTAGTGTCTGTATATAATTAAAAGAGTAGGTGTTATGTATATAAACAAGTTGTTTGTTTGAATGACTTATTTCTATACATTTTTGATAATTGTGGGCCTGAGGCCCTGTGTGATTGTGATGGTTTTTTTGATGTATGATGAGGTTATTAAAGGGACCAGAAGGGTCCAGAAGAAGAAGTTAGATTGATAATAATATTAGAAGTGTTTTTATAGGTGAAAAAAATTTAGAATGTCCCCCGAGTAGCTGTTGTGATGCCTAATTTTTTGTAACATGTAAAGTGTGTATGATTTTCTAGGCCTATTATACCTCATGTGAAAATGATTAAGTGATAGACTGAGAAGTTAAGCAATATTTGATAAAGTTATAAAATAGTCTATAAGTGTTAAAGAGTGCAGACCTAGAGCAATTTAGGATGGGTGACCTAATAGGAAGTGCATCGCCTGTCGGGTTTCCTTGGGAATCCGGTAGGGGGTGTCACAAATTGCCATTTCATATTCATATGCTAGATGATGCATAAGCACCTTAAATTTCCTCAATTACACCATTAAGAAAATTTACTTTGTGGATTGTTTTACTTGTGATGCGTAGGTTAAAGAACCAGATTAGAGTTAAAGCCTCAAATTTGTTGCAGATCAAGAGCAAACTACTTTTTGGGTACTTTGCTGATTTGTAATTATGATTATGGTGATGTAAATGATTATATGGCACTTGTATGTAATATAAGAGGTATTAGGCTAATCTGGGATTATTATTATTTTGTAACTATTCAAACGAGTTTTAAACTGTGTTTTGATGTTACTTGGAAATGTTTTTGTGATATTGTGATTTTGAGTTAATGTCAGATGGTTAGGAGGACCAATTAGTGTTGAAAATGTGATGAATGAATTATATTTTGTTATGTAAGTTACTATTCATTTTAGGATAGTGTCCTAGTATAGCTGTTATGTTGCCGAATTTTCGGTAAAAGGATCCCCTAAATGAATGTAACTTGTTAAATGGATTTTAATTATTTTAATAATTGAATTTTTAAGATTTTAATTTTAAACCCAACATGAAATTTAAAAAGGTTTTAATTTAATTAGATTTCCAAGCGAAGGTGAAAGAGGTAAGTAAGTCAATAACACATTTATATGTGTATTCCTTATTCGGGTCTAGAAATTGGATCAAGTAAGGGTGTCACAATCTATTTTATAGGTTAAAATTTCTTGATTATTACCTAATTAGCTGTTGCGAAATTTTTAATAAAATTGATTAAGTAAAGAGTTTTAGATAATTTAAATGAACGTGTCCACTTAGGACACTATATTGCATGTAAATAGAGCATGATGAGGATAAGCTATGTCAGATCTAGATTATAAAACCTTAAGAAGATACCATTTCTTATTAGGTTAAAAGACCTATGGGTAAGATTAGTAATAGAATGGGTGACCTACTAGGAAGTGGCATCTCTTATCTAATTTGGAAACGGATTTGGTAGGAGGTGTTACAGTATGTGTATATTTGTGTATGCAAGCAAAAGTCATTTACACAAGAAAAACCATGACTACATATATAGTGTTTTATCATTTATGAATCCCACTGATAACTAATAGATCTATATAACAACATGAACTTATTGTTATTATCATTACCAAATTTACTTACTTTCCCATATATTATGTTTCTTATGCATATTTATTTATTTATACATAATTATTTATCATCTTACTTTATTTAGTGTTCCTTCATACACCTTTTAAAATTCCTAAATCTTCTTATCTTACACATATTCAATAAAAAACACCTCGATACTTGTTAATGGGGTATTGGGTCATAGATGTCTTAATTGAACCCGAAGGTCTCATATATGTGAAATGCCCAAAACTAGACCTTATAGCAACTACACCTATATAAATATATGTGTAGTGTCTAATAGGACCTTATGGCAGCTATGCCTATATAAATATATTTGCAGTGTCCAATAGGACCTTATGGTAGCTGCACCCCCATAAATATAAGTGCAGTGTCTAATAGGACCTTACCTAGATAAATATACATGTAATGTCTAATAGGACCTTACAATGATTGCACCTGTATAAATATATGTGCAATGTCTAATAGGACCTTATGGTGGCCAAAGGGGAATACTAGTCATAAAACTTTGATGGGAAAAATAATGATGAAAATGAAATAATTACCACTTTTAGTAGAACTAATAAATTATTTTACATTAATATCTAGTGAATAGTGATCTTAGTTTGCATTATGCTGAGAGATGCCTGGGATATGCCTAAATAGACATAAAAATGGCATTCTCAGAAGGTAAAAAATTCTAAATAGTTCACTACTGAAGGAAATGGAATTTTTTAAGGTTGATTGATATTTAATCAAAATTTCTTAATTATGCGAGTGAATAGTTAACCTAGTTCCCTTTGGTATTTGGCCCAAGTTTTTAGGGTCTCTTAATGAAGCAATTCATTAATCTTTGGGTACTAAAAGCATGATTTTTGGAGACCTCTAAGGTTTATTTTGCATTTTTAAAGCTTGAAATATAAATAGGATTAATTGATGTCATTTAATCTCCATGTGGCATAATTATGGCCATTCACCATCATAATATAAAAGGCTTATAGTGTGTGAGAGTGTATGGTAGCAAAACAACTTCTTTCTTACATCTTCCTTCTTTTCTCTCTATGGTATAATTATGGCCATTCACCTTCCTTCTTTTCTCTCTATGGTCGATGCCATGGCCACATTCTCCCTCCTCCCATTTTTCTTTTTTTATTCCTTACATCTAAGTGATTTCTTCCACTTGAACACCCTATCTTGCCCTCCACAGTTTGTTGAACATGATTTTACATATAAAATAGCCTTAAGATTACTTATTTGTGGAGATTTTGATACTTGATGAATAGTAACCAATTTGAGATCAAGTGAAAGAGATTGATGGAGGAAGAGTAAAACAAGGATTTAGAGGCCTAATTAAAGAGCTTTGAAGTCCACTATAAGTGAATTAAATGAAATATGCATTGTATGTTGGTTATAGTAACATATGTGTGTGTAAATATGTGTATGGAATTACTATAGCAGATGTATGTGTATGTGTTTGTAAAAGATGCATAGGTATGTGTGATATAGTGGTCATAATATACTTGAATGTATAAAGAAAAGAGAAAAATACAATGGGTATGTTGTTAGCAAGTTGGCTGAATGGTATGACCTTGATGTGTATATATGTGTGCTTAAGTGTTTCAAGGTATGTAATGTGTAATTGAGTATACAATTTAGTAGTGAGTATGATTAGTATGAGAAATGATTGAGAAATTAATTTATGCACATTTTGGTACAATGGCCAAATGGTACACTAAAGGCAATTACATGTGTGTGGTTAATATACATGTGTAGGGTAGATAAGGTGATAATTAAAAGACAGGCATGGTTGGAATGTAAAACTAATAAGAAATTTAGTGTATGTGTATTTTTAGGTAGTGGCCGAATGGTGTGTGAAATAGTTATACGGATATGCTTATGATTTCAAGGAAATTGAAGTTTACATGATTCTAAAAGTGTGTGGCTATTGAAAATGGATTAATGAGAAGTTGATAATGGAAGAGTGAAAGTAATGTGATTATGTGTCATGGTGGTAAGATATGGAAACAACACTATAAATAATTGATTTGAGCATAGATGATAAGATGTGGAGGTATAATGCTATATATAGTCTATTGTTATAAGGAAGGATAATGAAAGGTGGTTATATAAGAATGGTAAAATGGGATAGTATAATAATAAACCCTAAGATATAAGGACTAGTGGTTTAACCAGTATGAATGTAGATGACATTAGTTGTAGCATGAGTAAAGAAAGTGTGTGCAATTAATTGAGTTAAAGGAATAGCAATAGGCAAAGCTAGGTGGATTGGTAATATGTATTTTGAGGTAGTATTGAGCAAGTGTGAATTGAACTATGATTGAATTAAGAAACTTATAGGTGATATTAGAAAGTAATGATAGTTATGAAGTGGCATTGCAATGGAATATGATTTATTGATATTGTGAGTATTCATCTGATATAAGACTTAAATGAAATTAGTATAAGATAAATCATATTAAATAAGGTAAGCTAGTCAATGATTATGAGAGGGGTACACTCAAACTACAAAGAACATGATGATGAGTTCGGATGAAATGATTGTAAAAATTTACAAAATCATAATGAACAAGTTAAAAGTGATAAAAAGAGTAATCATGAGTATAAAAAGAGTAATGAGAAGTATTAGCCCATATTATCTAGACCACTTATTGGATAGGTTGACTGGTCAACTATGGAGTTAGCAGCTACTAGAGGCCTTAGTCCTTATGGACTATTGCCCATTGTACAGTGAGTGCAGCCGCTGAGGTTTTGATAAGAGCCTTACACACTTTTTGGATATTGAGAGGTCTATTAAGGCTGATCCTTGATATCCACCTATGTTGGGATATTGGGAGGTCCTCTAGGGCTAATCCCTACTATCCCCTTCCTTTGGATATTAAGAGGTCTATTAGGGTAGGAGGTTCATTTGGATTGATCCCTGCTATCTTGTATTAGGAGGTTTTTGTGAACTAATCCTTGCTCTTGGATAGATTGTGAGTACATACGTTGAGGCTTATAATGTAGGCCACTATACGAAATAGATCCCATTATCTTGTACTAAATAGTTATCTCCTAAGTATAAGCCAAAAAGCATGGTAAATGCTAGAATGAGGATAATAATATGGTAATAGACTATAGCTTGACTGGAAGTGGATTGATGGAAAAATTAATTTAAAACTAAAAAAAATAAACCCACTGATATATTGTAGGAAAGATATTAGGGTAAATATGAATGGTTAATAACACTATGTTGCATAGTGTTGGCACATAGTTAATAAAATAAATGAAATATCACATGATCTGAAGTTAAATTAGTGAGGATTGAACTAAATGTAATTTATTGTCACATAATACACTAGAAAGATAACAAGTTTAGCGCAATGATGTAATCTAATTAAATAAATGAGTTGACACATAAGAGTGGTAATATATTAGTAATGTATGAGTGAGAGATCTTGCATTTTTTTACGTGATATGTGTATAATACAATACATTTTTCATCAAATTCAACACTAAGTGCATACTCAACATATCGATATTTTTGATGCGCAGGTATTAAATAATAGCTAGCAGTACAACTTTAGGTAGTAGTGTAGCAAAAGACTTTCACGATGGATGGCGTATAGTATGCATATGTACATAGATAGACTAGTGGCACTCATGTACAGGAATGGGTCTTGTCTTAAGTGTGCATATCCTTTTTAGTATTTTGTAATGCCATCACTTGGTTATTTAATGGATCAGATTATGAGATGTCTGATTTATTAAGCTCACTTATGGATGATAATATACTGATTAATATGATGTTGTTTGTTTTGTTTATTGAGATGTTAATGTAATAATGATATTATTTGAGTATGTTTAAGGGATTAGAAGGATCCAGTTGTTGTAGTGGTATTTGTGAATGGCTATAGCAGTGTTGTCTTATAGGTACAAAATTTTTGGTTTTTCATTTGGGCAACCGTTATGCTGTCGAATTTTCATTAACTCGTGATTTAGAACTGTTATTTCTTAAGGGCTAAATGTGGTTATGTCGAGGTGGCAAAAAGATTGGTGACCTTCGGTAAGTGACGTCTCTTATTCGATCCAACTGAGGATTGGGTAAGATCTATTACATTTGGTGGTATCAGAGTAGATGTAGGTAATTCTAGGTGAAAAGATACATAAGTGGCCTAGGACTAGAGACATAAATTGACATTAGCTACACTGCTGTGGGCTAATAAATGTTCTCTTTTAAGTAAAGTAAGATGAGTAAATGTATTTCTTTCGAAGAAAGATAGTTAATAGATACATTGTTGTGATAAATGCTTAGATACCTCTTCCTCTTTTATGAATATAGTTATGATAGTCCTAGGTAGGGCAGGAAATACCTTTGAAATGGTGGAAAAGGTGGAGGCAATGATTTCTTATGGGGGAAATAATGGATGAATCAGCTAAGATTATGAGGCTTATTAGAGTACTTAAAGGAAAAGTCTAAGGTTTAACTTATTATGGAAAATTTCAGTGTTGTAGATTATTAAGTTATAATTTTTGTGTGATGTTAAGATGTAGGAGATTATCCCACTAGCTAGGAAAAAGTAATAGATATGATATATAGGGAATGATGATTGAGTTGTGAGTGTAGTTGGCTTTTTGGGAAGTCTTGAACCTATACTATCATAACTAGGAGATGAGTTATGTGTCAGTGAATATACTAAATGAGTAAAATGGAGATGCCTTTAGCTTCAGGTTGTATAAATAACCCTTCATAGGAAAAGATTAATATAAAAAGGGTAATAAACCCAAAGATATATTATCTAATAACTCAAAGCTATCTAGATCTCCACCAAGAGGAAAGAATTGCAATATAATGTTAAATAAGGTAAACAATTAGAAAGGATATATATAAATGGTAAGGAAGATTTAATAATGACAATAAAAGTGTTCTAAAAGAAAGTTGGAGATGAGTGACTATGATATTTCAGGAGAATAAATATGATATCTGGATGATTAGGATTACAAGGGATATAAGAGAATTAAGAACAAAAAATGAGAAAGTGGAGAATATTTAAGGAAATAACACCAAAAAAGGAGATGTGTGAGATGTTCAAGTGGAGTGGAAAGTAGAAGGTAAGTAGAGTAAGGTAACAAAGAGATTGTAAGTGTTAAGGGAGTCCAAGCTCCTAAGGTATCTATCAATATCCTTGAAGATGAGGGATATTTTTATTCCTCAATTATGCATCTAATATTGGGGTTAGGTTATGCATTGTTGACATAAATTGCATATTGACATCGTGCATACTTAGATTCCATCATTCATATTGCATTTATTATTGCACATGCATAACTATAGCTCGAGCATGACATATATTTAGCCCTGACATGAAAGGAATTAGTAGTACATAACAATAGTAGTGAATAATGAAATGGTACTCGAGGGAATGAGATAATAGATAGTATAAGTTATGGTGAGATGAGTCAGAGAGAATAATGATACCCTTAGACATAGATGGGACTAATCTTATAGTGAAGTTAGAAATATAGAGCTATTGTGAGATTGCCTAAGGGTTGAGTGTGGAATAATAAGGCATGACAGGGCACCAAAGAATTGGGATATAAGGATACAAGAAACCTTTACCTGGTGTGTTAAGAAGTGAAGTAGATTAGAGGAATTATTGTAACACCCCCTATTGGATTCCCGAAGAAACCCAATAAATGGTGTACTTCCCATTAGGTCACCCATCTTAAAATTTCTCCCAAAGTCATTTATTTAACTTCTACCAATTTCATGCTAGATCCTTCCAAATGACTCCAAAATCACTTTAGTCAGTTCTTATAATCCATTTAGGCTAGAATCAACCTAGTTTAGCTATTACTAAGGAAAACTGACATCACTGAGGTGCCACCTAAAAATTTGATAGCATAACAGCTGCTTGGGTCTTAACCCAAAATTTTAAACAAGCCTATTTAACATTTCTATAAACAAATCACAACACCTAGACCCATCTGGTCCCTTATTCTCAGCCTATCATCATCATCACTACACATTAAACTTAGGCCTTAGGCCACAGATAAACATGTATAAATAGAGCTTTAGGCTCACATCTACAGCAACATCACACATGATCATACATTCACAAAGAATATATAGAAATATTTAATTTACATTAATAGGTCATATTCACTAAATTACATTACATTTCCAAAGCTTAAATACATTTTCCTACCCAGTTCCCACTTAAGTACATGGATATCCAACTATATAATAATTACATCTAAAGTCTTTACTTGTATCCTTTGAATCGCTTTCATCATGCTTTACGAGGCAAGTCCCACTATTGTGTACCTGCGCACCAAAACCAGTATGCTGAGTATACAAGATACTCAGTGGTGAACTTAAAGCAATTTAATCATCGCATTTATATCATTAACTTACTTGTAAAGTTGAGGAAATGATTTTAATGTATTATATAAATTAATTATTTGCTAGGGTGCCAAATGATTGAAACAACCCTAGGGTATTTATAGGGTCTGAAGTAGTATTTTTGACTCAGTTAAATCATTTAAAGCAAGCATTATTACTTTTAACATGTATACTTAACAAAACGCACTTTATTGGTATCATAGGTAAAAATGACTATAATGCCCTTTGTCTCCTTAAGGTATTTAGGTGTCCAAAAATATTCTTCTTAACTCATATATATTATTTAAGATCATTATTTCATCCATAGCATATATATTTGTCATTGACTAATTGGTCTGGCACACATGTGCAAAATGTCCAAATACCCTTTTATTGTATTTTTTACTACTTTCTTTGGAAAATTCATCCAACAAGCTTACACTTTATCTTTAGTGATTAGTTTGTTTATTACTTAATTTGTTTCACTGGCTCGACTAAGAAGACAACACTTTAAGACACTAAATCTAGAGGGATAATAAACTAGTGCAGTGGTCCCCATTTTAGACTTATGTCGCTGTATCGGCATGTGTGCCATAATGAAGATCAGCTGTAGCCTCCCCAGACATAATAAAAGTATCTGCATGGCATAATAGAGATTAGCCTATAGGCCTCCCTAACTAGAAATAAAAGTAACTTTGTGACATAATGGAGATTAACCCGTAGGCCACCCCAGCCACAAATCATCATCAAGAACTGGGTGACATAATAGAGATTAGTACATAGACCTCTTTAACCACTAATGAATACCATTAATAACTGGGTGACATAATGGAGATCAGTCCGTAGACCTCTCCAGCCACTAATGAACTAGCAGCTGCAAAATCCTAAGTTGACCAGTCAACCCATCCAGTGGGTGTCTAACTAATAGGCCAAGTAGCTCAATTTATCTTCTTTTATTGACCAAAAATATTCTTATAATATTTAAGTTTCAAAAATAGATAGATAAAAATTTTATCTCATACTTTAAAATTTTATTTAGACTGGTATAACCACTTTTTAGCTCTACCGGGTGAAATCCCAAAACAATTCTTAAGTCTATTGCTGCCAAAATTCAAGATATCTTATATTATGATTTATCAGGGCATTTTCACTTAAAATATTAATACTTTCCATCCAATGACATTTTTGGTTTAGTTATAGGTCAACTAGAGAGTTTTAGGTTATTTCGACCACTTTTAATGACATTTTTCTAGGACTATTTTAAGTCCAAATTTAATTCAGTTTTCACTATTCTTTTTACATACTTTTCTGGGCATAAGGCCAACTATAACTGGACCAAGTCCATGGCCAAAATTTAGGCACAAATGCCATCTCCAACTGGGCCAAATCTACGGCCAAAATATAGGCACTAAAGCTAACTGGAACTGGGCCAAATCTATAGCCAAAATATAATTCAATTCTAGCCTCTCAAAGGCACAAATAAAGTTCAATTTACTAGCTCTTTTGAGGCTATCTTTAAGTCATTATTTCAAACTTAAATTACATGTTTTAACTCAAATCTTTCTTAGCCATTTCAAGATATGGCTTGAGGAGTGGAGGATTGGCATTAGCAACTCTGGGCAGAAGGGAGGAAGAAATCTCTTTTGTGTGAGTGGAAAAATCCACTTGTCTCATGACTTTTGCCACTTTGAAACTTGCATGCCCACTTGGCATGAAGTGGGGCCCACTTTGACATGTCAAAGTTGGTCCCAAAAATTCTCAAACCATCTCGATTTTTTGACAAACTTCAAAAATTCATAGAAATTCACTCGGACCTCCAAAAATTACACTGTTTATTTTAAAATTCCTATTTTAATCCCCTCTACTTATTTGTAAATTTTTGTGGTCAAATTCTACCGATAGGACATTTTTTAGATTGCCTTAATTTACGTGCCAACCTAAAAATTACGAGAATTTACAAACGACCTCCGATTTCAAAAATTCTTTCACTATTGGATTCAGTGTAATTTTTTTTAGATTTAAGGTCCACTATTTTTGAGTCCATTCAGGCACATCTCAAGTCAGTCTTAGCCTAAAAAATTTTGATACATAGATGCATTCTTTACATCTCAAAATGAATTATTGGTTATGCTAAAAATTTTTATTTTGCCTTTTTCATCATTTTAGAGCCCCTCGAAGTTTCATGACTAGTGCCACTACCTTGATCCATATGCAAATAACCCAGCACCCTAGGTGCACCTCTCGGACCCTGTGGCATTGTTCACGGAGCCTTAGAACATAGGCGTTACAATTATAATGGACTGGGAACTCTAGGAGTAATATAGAGGTCCTAAGTTTCTAGGAACCTATAGATTGTTACAAGAGGGTTGCTAAGAGATAATTCATGATTGCTAATCCAATGAAGTAGTTATTATGAAAAGATGTGAGATTATATGAGATGTGTGAAGTTAAGAGAGTTTTGATGAGTTAATATGAATTGAGGCACTTATTAAAGCTTAAGTTAAAAAAGAAAATTAGATGTGCCTAGAGATATATTTTATCATGAACTTGAATTATGTTGATGTTAGGTGGAAAGGTGATAATATATGCCTCATGGCCGCTAAAACCATATGACAATTTATGAAGTAGGAATTAGTAGTAATTATTATTGCCTTTAAGGCATAGAGGCACTATTAGTAGGGCACGAAGAGTTATGCATGCATGATTGTAAGAATCACAAACACTTTTTTATGATAGAGAGTTGAGTACGAGATCACTTAGGTGAATGTTAAATCCTAATAGATATAGATAATGAAGTAGTGTTAATAAAGTGGCAAAAAAATCAAATTTAGTACCATGAGAGAGAGAAAACCCCACTATATGAGGATTAACTCTTATATAGGGTGAATTAAATTTAAGAGGGGAAGGTTAAGGAATTTAAAACTAAGGTAGATGGATGTATATACCCTGATAACATGTTATATACTAAGGATATGAGAAATGAAGAAAAAGGTCTTATTAAGAGTGCATGATACTCCTTATATAGTATATTCTAAATGCACAAGGGAACATTTTGACTCAAAGCTATATAACTAATGGCCAGTAATGAGATGTCTTATTAGCTAAATATATGGAAGTTAGGAATTAAATTTTTCCTAGACTGTCCCATCTTACTGTGACTTAGAATAGAAATAAAAGAATGAATGTTAAGAGTTTTGGTGATAAACCCATTGGTCAATAGAGATAAGTGCAATATCATTGAGATATTGTATCTAGGTGGATTACATAAGAACTTGAGAGCAAATTAGTAGTTGATGATGGCTATTAAGCCAGCTTAGGCTTGGGTTCTTATGGAACATTATACAATGAAATGTGTAGAACATCACTTAGTTAGAGGAAGATTAAATAACTAAGGAATGAATGAAATAAGTTATAGATTGATCAGAATCATATGTTGATTTGAATAAGAAAACATCAAACATGACAATAATAAAAGAATAAACTTTGGGGTACTACCTTAAGGGCAAATGTACCAAATTGAGAAACAGAGCAAGATGAGTTGAGATTCATTGGCTTAAGTGAAATGCTGAATATATAGGGCCAACAATAGATAGACTAATATTATTATTAAAAGTATAGTAAAATCAAGATACGTCACAAGTATTTATGTTGGGGAAATATAGATCTAGATCTTGCAATGTGATATCAATATGAGATATTTAAATAAGGTAAGATTTAGTTTTTTAAGAGGAAGAAATACAAGTCCTAGTAAAAAGAGTTAGGAAATTGAGAAATGAAATAATGCTATAAATGAAAGTACCAGGGTAATGTCATTAGACTAAAAATGTCATTTAAGAGATTGAAATATGAATGGAAGCTTATTGATATCATTGGTGTACTAGAGAAATTTTGAGGATGAAATTTCTTAAGAGGGGAAGAATTGTAATGCCCAAAATTCTTGATTTCGTGGATAGTATTTCTTAGGGCATGAGTAGTGCTTTTATAGTAATTGGGTTACACTAAGGGGGCTAAAGGGGAATACTAGTCATAATACTTTAAAGGGAAAAATAATGATGAAAATGATATAATTAGCACTTTTAGTAGAACCAATAAATTAAGTTATGTTGATATCTAGTGAATAGTGACCTTAGTTTGTATTATGTCGGGAGATGCTCGAGATGTGCTCAGACAGACCTAAAAATGGCATATCCTAAAGGTTAAAAATTCTAAATAGTTTAGTGGTGAAGGAATTGGAATTTTTTAAGATTGATTGATGTTTAATCGAAATTTCTTAATTATGCTAGTGAATAGTTAACCTAGTTCCCTTTGGAATTTTGACCCGAGATTTTAGGGGTCCTTTAATGAAATAGTTCATTAATTTTTGGTATTAAAAGCATGACTTTTGGAGGCCTCTAAGATTTATTTTGCATTTTTGAAGCTCAAAACATAAATAGGATTATTCTGGATTGTTTGATCACCATATGGTGCAATCGTGACCAATCACCTTTATAATATAAAAGGCTTATAGTGTGTGAGAGTTTATGGTAACAAAATAAGTTCTCCCTCCTTCTTTTCTCTCTATGGCTAATGCCATGGTTACATTCTCCCTCCTCCCATTTTTCTTCTTTTCTTCCTTACATCTAAGTGATTTCTTCCATATTAACTCAATATCTTGGCCTCTATAGTCTCCTATATATGATTTTGTAGAGAAAGAGCCTTGAGATTGCTTACTTGGGGAGTTTTTAATATTTGATGAATAGTAACTAATTAGAGATCAAGTGTAACGACCCAAAAATCCTGACTTCTATGAATAGTACTTCTTGAGATGAATAGTGCTTCTCGAAACTCAAGTTGCACTAAGCATACCGATGGGGAGTATTAATTACAAGAGAATTTTGGGTAAAGTTTAAAGCTAATCCTAAGTCATTGGGATGGTTAAAAATGCTAATTAAGATTTTACGGCAGTGTCCTATGAATAGTACCATGAGCAAAATTAAATTGTAAAATAAATAAAAAGTTTCTTAAAATAATCTAAAAATGTCCCAATGGCTTTGGAATCGGAATTTTAAGAGTTCAGGAACTATTTTTACCTAATTTTTGGGACATAAAATGTATTAATTTTTTGGGTTATTGTCGTATTTTAGGAGGATTTAGTGTTTGGATTGATGGAATTTTGGGGACAAGAATGGAGGAAAACCGACATTTCTATTGGTTATAATAATTTTTCAAAGCAAGGAAAAATTATTTTGCGAGAAAGTATAAATAGGGGAAGTTTAATCTCCTCCCTAACATACCATAAACTCACCATCCACCAAAAAATTACCCACTCCTCCCTCTCCTTTTCTCCTTTGATTTCTTCTTCCACAAGTTGACCCACTCTGCAAGCCTATACCTAAATTGAAGAGGGTCTCGAGATAAGTCCATAGACACCAAAATTATTAGGATCGGTAAAGTATTTCGAGAGAAAAATTAAGAAGAATCCTAAGGTGAATAGTAACCTCTCTACTCTCAAGTTTTCCTTTTCCTCAAATTTTACTTTTTCATGGGTTCTTTTGGTGTTATAGAGTACATATATAGGCTTAAAATATTTTTTTGATGTTTATATTATTTTATTTTAACCTTTGATTTTTGTACCCTTTTGTATTCATAGACGGTACGTTGACTCCAGCCTCCTGATGCAAGAAGAAGGCCTAGGTTGACTTCGAGTGTCCCGTACAACCTTGTTTGGTATGTGTAATCACCTTAAATTGTGAAAAAATTTAATTTAATAAATTATGTGCATTATGTTCATATTAGCAATAAATGTGATTTAATGCCTAAAAGTGAAATAAATGCTATGATTAGGAAATTATGATAAATTGTGTAATAAAAATGTGTTAGGAAAATTGTTTAAGGTGTTCTAGTGATTATATGCCTAATTATGTTGAATTGTTGCTTATAGTGCATTATATGGTTCGGTATTGTGTATGTTGTGAATAGGGTGCCGTCATGCTTGAAAGTGTGGTTATGCATTTTGTGTGATTATGATGTGTATATTATGTGGTGAATATATATAAAGTGTGATAAAATGCTATGGAATGACTTAATGCTTAAGTGTGCGACATTATGCCTACTCAAACCAATAAGTGCACTAATATGTGTGCGAATGTTCTTGTTGATTAGAAAGTATTGTATGTGTATGAATGAGATGTGCCAATATGTTCAAGATGGATTCTTGACATTTAATGAATATATATGTGTTATAAATACATGATGAGGCTATGTATGACCGTTTGAATGAAAATATTAGAAAATGCCATGAAATGGTTGTTTGAGTTAATATTTGGGGTTTTATGTGACATATTGATATGTTGTTGTGTTTCGATACCATTACACCTAAAAAATGAGTCCTACAGGTGTAATAGACAGTAATAGGCTTAAGTTGGCCATGTGTATATGTTTAGGCCATGCAAAGGTGCTATGAGGCCAATGATGATTTTAAATAATATAATAATACAAAAGGTGAAATTGGTTATTATGACATGTAATGACATGTTTAATAATGCCTACATAGTTACACAACCTAGTTTGGATAGGTTGACCAGTCAACTAGGATTGTAGCGGCTGCTAGTATACCTTCGGGTATGAGACTTGTAGGTCATTAATTTACGTGTCGACGGGCATGAGAGCCTTCAGACCTAAGTTTAATTATGCATATGATGATGTGAGAGCCTTTAGGCCTAAGATTACATGTCGATGGGCATGAGAGCTTTTGGGCCTTAGATTGATGTACCTAAGGGTATGAGAGCTTTCAAGCCTAATTGATACACATCTATGGATGCGAGAGCCTTCGGGCCTAAGTGATACACATCTATGGATTTGAGAGCCTTCGGGCCTAAGTATACATACCTATGGGTACGAGTGCCTTTGGGCCTAAGTAATTCTATTATCCAGTCTTAGTTAGTTATCTTATTAATATGAGCATAAGTTAAACAATTAAAATGACTAAAAAATACATACTTTGGTATTATATGTTAAATGGTACTAATATGTGACATATGGATATAAATATGTCGAATGACACAAAAATAAGTCTTAAGGTGTTTAATTATGCTTATTATAGTTTATATGGCTATATATTGTGTAATTATGATTATGATGTGCATATATGAGTCTATGTGTGCATAAAGGTATTATGACCCAAAAAACATGTATGTTATGATTCCTTGAAATGCATTATTAATATATGTTGAAGGAAATGCAATAAATATCATGACTTTATGTATGTAATGCATTGTATCTATTAAATAGT
>CANXYI012029101.1:0-26740 GCA_948208565.1 Hura crepitans
AAATGCAACTCAAGTCTAGCAAGCTTTTATGATGATTTAGAGGCAGGCATCTATATTTGATGTAGCGTTATGCCAAGTAAGTTTCTCTAACTAAAGTACTTTGATATGCACTATTGCTTTGGCATTTCATAGCACACACCAAAGTGGGGGCAACTGTAGATGCCTAGATTTTAGGTCTAGGACTTTCTTCTATATTTGAATTTTAACCCAACTTGAAAAGCTTGCGGTGTAACCCGAATTATGAAAAAAATATCTATGTTGGTAGTGGAGGGCTTGGCTAATAGGCCCAAACTTAAAGTTCGACACTGATTCTAATGGGGGTGCAGGGGCGAAGCCCTAATGGTATGGACCTATTCACTTTTTTTTAGGCTGATGATGATAACTAGAGATAGGCTCAAGCAACAAGACAAGCAACTTAAAACTTAAGTCTACATGGACCAACATGGCATAAGTCTGCATGGACATGATGCTATGAGGTTCGCACAATAGTCAACTTAGACTAGTGAGCCTAAAGTCGAAGGTTCGCACAGACAAGCCAAAGCCCATATCCGCAGAGACTAATTTAACCTAGCCTAAAGCCTATGGACTGGTAGGAAAATTATGCCTAAGTTCGCACGGACTAAGCCGTACAAGTCTATATGGACTTACCGACATAAAACTTCTAGAAGTGCAAAATTTCTATTTAGGCACTGATTCTTAATCCTAGCAAGACTTTGCTTCTTTTCAACGAGAAAGCTATTCACCAACCTTATAAATACCTTTTTTATCAACCTATTTGAGGGGGAAGGACCTAATAGAGGGGGAACAACAAGGAATATAAAGGGGAATACACAAGACACAATCGAAGACAATTGACACAGGATTCTCTCTACTAGTCCTAAACCCTTACTAAAATAACCATTCTTCCAAAACCCAACCATTGTCTTATTGCTTGGTGCTAACTTCAAGGTAAGATCTAAGGCTCCTTTTATCATATTCATTCATTTATTTGTGTCATTTGTTGTAACCAATGGTCTCCCATGATTAATTGTCATGTGAGGTGATTTTAAATAATCCCCACATCAATCATAAGAGTAGGTTAACCTTTTAAACTATTTTAATCATTCATAGAAAATTATAATTGTACTTACTTTTTGAAATTAACAACTAAGTCTGCATGGACCTATTTTAATGGATGTAAGGTCCGCGTGGACCTATTATTTGAATATGTATATAATATGAGGTCCGCATGGAATATTATTCGATAACAGTATCATGTTTGCTTTGTGTACTATGTTTTAATGTATCCTATTTATCTCATTAGCATGCCTTTGTTCCTTTATTATATTGAATAATCGTTCCATTCCCTATCATGCATATTGTTGAGATTCTTGAATTAATGTATAGTTCGTACGGACTCCCTTTCATGAGGAGTGTAGTCCGCATGGAAATATTTTCTGAATTCCAATCTTTGTGAATATCTGTATTTATCTTTATGTTCTCCTTTGCAAGTTTAATCTGTCATCTTCCCATTCATAATAATTATTTAAGTATATTCCATAATTGTTCACATCCTCATGTACACTTATCACATGCATTATTATTATTATTCTATTTGACATTATCATTAGGTCCTTATGAACCACTATTTAGTGTTATTAATCTCCTCCTTTGAGTTGTATGCAAGTGACCCTTATCACTGGAGTAATAGTCCAGACGTATATATAACCCTTATGAGCAATGGTCTACATGGACATATTTCAGAGCCTCATAGAGTCTGCACGAACTTAACATCGTATAGACGGGACCATTTAAGTTCTTTCTTTTATTTTCTTTGGTTTTGTACTTATTATTTCTTTTTGTTCATTCTGGGTTGTAATAGGTAGTAAATAACCTGTTTCACACGTCAATTGCTTAACTTTCACATCAAATAACTTTATATATAATTAATTGGTGTTTTCATAATAAAATAGATTTAAGTTTTCTTTAATCAAAAGTCATATGAAAAATGTATTTTAATAAAGGCCAATCTCTTAGAGATGGGAGTTGGGCAATTATCGCCAATTCCTATGGAATTACGGGCAATTGTTAGGCTGCACTACAACTAATGAATCACCCACTTTATGGATGTACAATATACTTGTATGTTTTAAATACTACAATTTACTTCTTATACATGAAAATGTGATATAACTACTTTAAATACAATACATACTTGCTTGAAAAGGGGTTGATAAAAATTATAATATACAAAGAAGGCATGTTATTGGGGCATAAATAAGATTTGAATTTTGAACCTTTCTAGTACATAAGATCAGAGGTCCTAGTGTAGAGGCTAGGTGGGGACTCCACTAACCACTCTCGTCCCCAGTTAAACATACATAATCTTTACACAGAGCCATTGGTTAAGCCTTAAGCAAGACTTGCAATCACAGTAAACATATGCAAATCGATGATAAAAAAATGGGACTCTTTATTTGGCAGCTAATTTTTTTAGGTTTGATTTGTCTTTAAATATTCCAGGTGATTTTTTACTCAATTAGGACATCAAGAATTAGGAGATTTTGATATTTTTAGCTTCATAGATAGGGATTTAGGATTTTTGAAAGCTTGTCCTTAATTTGGAATTTTCTTTCTTGGGTTTTTCTCTATATAAAGGGGATAAATATTCTTCTTTTTTCAAGTAGCAATAATAGCCATAACTCTTAATTTCTTAGTATTTTTGCTCCATAATGATGAATAATTAATTCTTTATTCTACTCAAAAGTTAATTAAAGTTTTCGATTCTTTGTAGATTGTGAGATCTAAATAATTTTACTCCTCATTTATTCTTTTCATTATTTATATATTCTCTGTACTTTTTGTGACATCCCTTTCTCAATCCAGTTATCAGACCTGAATAAGGGATATGCACATAAATGTGTTACTGAACTTATTTTACTCATTTCCATTTTTCTTAAAAAAAAAACTGAATGAATTAAAATCTTTTTAATTTCATGTTTGCTTTAAAGTATAAGTCTTAAAATTTGCTTTTGAATAACTAAAAATTTGTTTAACATGTTACATTCATTTTGAGAATCTTCGTGCCAAAAATTTGGAAGCATAATAGCTGTACCAAGGCATTATCCTAAAATGAATAGTAACTTGCATATGAAAATAACACTTCTATAATTTAATCATCACATTTGCAACATCATTTTGGTCTTTTTGACCATCCAAAACTATTCAACATCAGAAAACATTTGCAATTAACATAAAAATACAGTTACCTATTTAAATAGTTACGAAATAATAATATCCTAGATTAGGCCCAATCCCTCTTAAGTTACATATAAGTGCCATCTAACCAATTACATCACAATAATAGTATATACAAATTAACAAAATACCCAAAAAGTAGCTTGCTTTTGTTTTGCAATAAATATGAGGTTTTGACTCTAATATGGTTCTTCAACCTACACATCACAAATAAAACGATGCGCTAAACAAATTTGCTTAGTGGTGTAATCAAGGAAATTTAAGGTGCTCTTATATCATCAAGCATATGTATGAAATGGTCATTAAAGGCATAAAACTATGTACTTATATGCTTATGTTATACTCATAGCAAAAGCAAGATGTATAAGCATGCATCAACTTCATATATATATAAACATTCATCATAATAGCCATATTCAAGCTTAATCAAAATCAAATATCATATTAGTTAGGAAATTACTGCATTTATGTAATTAATAGCCTACACTTAAGCAAACACTTATCTATACTAGATAATAGGGACATCAGACCACCTAGGCCATTAGAACCATAAAGGTTCCCAAATCAAACTCAAAGGTTATTATAGACTCGAAAGTTATTACCAGACCAACTAGTCATAATCTAAATCTGTAGGTCATTTCCAGAGTCGAAGGTTATTATAAGACACTAAAGTGTCTTGGCAACTACTAAACCTCTAGTTGATCGGTCAACCTATCCAATTTAGGTTGTTAACTATCATGGGCTAATCACCATATTTTAGTTCTCTTATTTAATCAATTTAAATAGCTTAATTAAATTCCATAAGGTGGTTAGGCTAACAAATGACCAATCGAGAAATAATATCCATTATTCTCATCCTAACTATACACATATAATATGACATAATTGTCAACTAATTAGGACATTAACATTTTCGTGCCCATATACATCTTTCCTAATGTAAGTATACTATATTAGACATACTTTCCAACAAAAATCAACACTTTATGGCTTTAACATAATTCGGCCATAATGTCTCTCTCATAGCATTATCACATTCAAATGGTCATAAACATAAAATTATGACAATTCCATCTTAAATCAAGTATATGACATTTAATTGTGCCATAATACTACTTAAAACACATAAGATAAAAAATGAGCATATATACCAAAAGTATGTCACATAAATATTACCATGAGTACAATTGCATCAATGGCTTCATAATAGCATGTAACACATCTACACACACATACACCAATATTTTAGGCCATTCAACCATACCAAATATGCACACACACTATCAAACCCATTTTTCATAATCAAGGTACCAATATAATGCATAATATTCCTACATGAAAATTTAATGTGCATTATGCTTATACATAATCATTATCAATATATCACATGCCCTTCTATACCTCATACCATTCGGCCATGTGACATCCAACACCACAAAATTACTTTATGCACTTGTTCCATGATAAAAGTTTGCATTCACACCATTTTATCACATTAGCCAACATTAACAATCAAGCATGTTTAATTTGATCACACACATACATGCCATTGCATAGGGCATTTTTAGCCCACACTAACTCACACACATATCATGAAATTCAACTTTATTCTTGTATTTATTTTTAACCAATAATTCCAACCAACAACATACAATCACATAAATGCACCAATTTACTAGAATTTCAACATTTCCATAACCTACATACACACATATAAATGCATAAACACACGCACACACTTTAAAATTTTGAAATTGCACATACAATGAGTCCAAAAGATGATTACGAGCCCGCTCATGCCTTCTTCTTTCCCTAATCCTTTTGATTGTTACTTAAGTCAACTACTTTATAGATTCAATTTTGTAAAAATTGTATAAAATCAAATATACTTCAAAAATTAAAATTAATCACATAAACTGACTCTTGGGCACCTATAGAACATGAATAAAATATTGGAACTCAAAAAAACTTATCCGAACCAAAAATAGTCACTATCCATTGAAACCTAAAATCGAGCAAATCCTTTATTTTTTCATGATATTCTACTTCTAACAACTTTTAGGGGCTTATGAAGGCTTGAAGGTTTGGATTATGTGAGAGAACTTAGGGAGAATTAAAGGATGGAAGAAGAAATTTCAAGCTTTCATGGAAGGGAGGTGTGTCGGCTACTAAGGGGAGGGGAAGGAGGAAGAAACTATTCAAGCATTGACTAAAATAAGTGAATTTTGAGCCTTATATAGTTAGGTAAAATTCCCTCTTTACTCCTTCAATTTTTCCTCTCTTATATTCACTCAATTCCACCTCAATTTAACTCCTTTAAAATTCTATAATTATTACCCCATAACTCTGTAAAAATTAGAGCTTGAAAAATAAGAAAAATTAAATAAAATGCCATTATATTACTTTTTTTTATTTTAGTAAAAATACTTTTCAAACTTCAAAAATTCTAATTCCAGTGCCAATAGACTATTTGAATATTTGAGTATCAATCCCGATATTTCTGAGCAACTTTTAAATATTTTTATGATTTAGTTAAAACTAGGTCACTATTCACATGACATTGTCATTTTTAACTACCTAAATGACTTTGTTTTGACCTCAAATTTTACTTAAAATTATGTTATGATTAATACTTCCAGTCAGTAAGACTAGTGCTCTCAGCCTCGAAAAAACACTATTTACATCCTAAGAAGTACTATTCATAACACCGGGATATTTCGGGCATTACACTTTTCTTAAGATTATTATTCTTGTTCATTGTAACAAATATAGTTGGATGTTCAATTGATAGAATAATATATTATCATTAGTCAAATTAATATTTGATTGTTTAATTAAGCTAATAATTGTGGTGAATAATATAATTTCATTATAAGAGATTTTCTAATTATGCTATATGAATATATGATATAATTTAATAATTCATGTGGTTAATATTATTGATTAGAATTAGGTCTTTCTATTTCTTAATGCTATTAGTAATTAATTTTATAAGCATCTTTAAAATTAAATTTTAATAAGTGGTTAATTATTGAGCATATCTTAATTAATCAAATAAATATTGAAAAATTGTTGTTAGATGCATCTTCAACAACTATAACTGATTTATTGGAAAGAATTTTGAATTATTTTTGCATCCGTGATCAATCTATTGAATCGAAATTGATATTATACCTTTGGTTGGATATTTTATTATATTGATTTTATCTTTATTGTTCGATTTATTTTTATTCTTGAATTTCTAAATCCCTCATTTATTTTTATTTGTTTAATCTTTGGTTTTTGAAAAATTTAATTAATTAATATCAATCTCTGTGGGATCATCCCTGCTCATCTTATATGTAAATTACTTTATTTTAGGAAGTAGGAATTTATTTTTGGTGGTTTTGACACCCATCATTTTCCGTTACCTAACATATATATTTTAGTGGAGAGTGTAGCCATGGCCAACATGTTTAGCTTCATGGACAAATATGTCGGGTACAACTAGATTCTGAATAAGATTGTAGATAAGATCAAAATAACCTTTATTATAGAATGGGGGAAACTTTTATTACAAAGTGATGCCATTTGAACTGAAGAATGCTAAGGTTACTTACCAATATATGGCATCCAAGATTTTTATAGATTTGATTTGTGAAGAAGTAAAGTATTTATGGATGATATGATGGTTAAGTTTGAGATAAGAGAAGGACATTTTGAGGTGTTAAAGAAATTCTTTTAGCGTATTGACTAATACAATCTACATCTCAACCCTAAAAAGTGTATATTTAGGGTGACTTTAGTTAAGTTGCTCAGATATGTTATTAGTTGACATGCAATAAAAGTAGACCCTGATAAGGCTAAATCAATCTTTGAGATGCCTCCCCCCAAGATAGAAAAAGAAATGAAGGGATTTTTGGGTAAGATTTGGCTTATCAACCTATTCGTTGAAAAATTAACTACAATATGTGAACAATTTTTAAAATGCTGAAGAAGAATTATACAATAAAGTGGGATGAATAGTGTCAAGTAGCTTTTGACAAAATAAAGTAGTATCTTGCCAATACACCAATTCTAAGATCACTACAATTGCACAAAGTATTGATTCTATATTTAGCTATCGAATATAGTTTATTAGCAGTAATGTTGGTTTAAGAGGATGAGTTTGGAGTTAAATTCGCTATATATTATCTAAGTAAGAAGTTCTTGCCCTATAAAAAGAAGTATGTAGAGGTAGAGAAGATTTATCTACCAATGATACAAGCTTCAAAAAACTAGGGCATTACTTTTAATCCTATAATGTGTAAGTAGTCACAAAGCATGGTCCACTTAGACATCTTCATCTACTCCTTCCTTAGTAGTTAAGTTGAGTAAATGGTTGGTGCTTTACAAAAGCTTGATGTAAAGGATATCAATAGAAAAACTATTAAAGGGAGAGTACAGTAGAATTTCTTACTTCACAACCAATTAAAAAGGATCAATTTGAATTCTAGTCTTTAGATGAGTCTTTAGATATAATCTTTGAGAAGGGCTAGATAATGTATTTTAATTAGGTAGCTAGTAATTAGAGAGTTAGTGCATGAGTTATTTTGGTTACCCTAGAAGGTGAGATCATTCTCTTGCCTAGAATATGAATTTTTGAGCTATGAATAACATAGTAGAGTATGAAGCATGTATCTTTGGCTTTGAAGCCATTCTCTTTTTGGTAAAATTTATTGAAGTATATAGAGATCCAATATTGGTGGTACATCAAGCTTTAGGAGAATGGATAGTAAGGGAATAAAATCTAGTTTTGTATATGGAATATTTAACAACATATACACCACACATACAAGGATCTAAATATAGGACACCACATTACTTATATGATCCTTGATATCATGTACCTGTACACATATGCATACTTTAAACACATATACACATATAACAAGTAACAATTAAAGATATTATATTAATTAATTAAAATATATTTATACATCTTGACATTTACAAATCATTTACAATGGAATTATACATTTAGATACTAAGTTTAATACTTTACATATTGTACATTTACATTTAATAGTGAGGTACATACATTTATGAAATTTTAGTGGCCTGAACTAATGAAATGAGACATTTTCTCTCCATTTCAAAAATTTAGTGATAAAAACTGACCAAGAAATAGTTTAGAGTAAAATATATCCATTTCATAAAGTTAAGAGATAAAAACTAATTTCAACATTACTAATAATTTTGTGATGTTGTAAATGGTAATGTGGTATGTATATATTAGCAAGATAAATAGTTTAAGAATGGCCCATTGTTTCATTTTTAGATAAGAATGGGCATTACCATGAAGGCTTTTTTAATGGTGATGATTACATAATGCCCCATTAGGATGATTACTTAAAGTAACCTAATGATTCTAACAACAAGTTCTATATTCCTTAAGGCTAATTACAAATTTTGAATTAACCTTCAACCTATATTTCAGGTTGGTACCCCTCTTTTTAAACCTTTTAAGATCTTTCACCAACTTTAGTTAATTTAAGTTTTTGCTACAAATTCTATTAAGTATAAGATGTGGATGAATATAGACCAACTTATGTTGACATGCTAAATATACATGGTTCCCAACATATTGACATAATGCTGAAAATGCTAACGTGCATAACATCTATGTTTACATGTCAACATATATGATCTCCACATCAATTCATGTCAATAGTTCTATTAGCTATTAATATAATGCATAACTATGTCATAATTTTGCATGATCGGTGAGATGTTAGGTTTTGCTTTAAATGTTTTAACCATAGGTACAGGTTTGAAATATAAGTTAAGGTCAAGTATAAATCTGTAATTAGTCCTATTCTTTACATAACCATTTTCTTTCATTCTTGTTGTTCCTGTTAGCTATGTTTTAAAAATGTTCCGAGTGATTACTAATAAATTTGTGTGAAAGATTATTTTAGATTTGTGTAATATTGAGTACACCACTATAAGTTACCTATTACTACTTTTTAAACTATTTTAAAGCATTATCCCTAGTTTTCATTTGAAATTTAACTTAATCCCATATTATATGGGCCAAGCTTACTGGTGCATGTATTATAATGTACATTAGGTAGATTTCTTCAGATATCAAATACTTGAATTGAAATGGAAATAATAAAAGTAAATAAAGAAAATTACGTAGAATGAAAAAGTTATGCCATGAAAGCATATCAAACTTGCATCATAATATTTACATATAAAAGAGACATACTATTATTTAGTAGAATAATTAAATGAGGAAATTACTTAATATGAATGCAACTTTCTCATTCATGTGGAAATAAAAATGATTTTAGCCATTATATTAACATCTTGAAGGAGCCACTTTTTTGGTAACAAAAGGTTTAACATTTTAGCATGTGGATCTTGCAAGTCCATCTTCTCTATCATAGGTGAGATAAATGTTGAAAAGATTCATGTTTTGGTAAGGATTATTGCTGCTACAATTAAGCTGAACAACTAGAGGAGTTACAAAAGAGCCTTAGATATTCTTCAATCTCATATTATTAATTTTGGCTTTTGACAGAGCCTTCCATTTTTTATAAGCATTTAAAAAAATTGATATTAACTTAATGCACAAGTATGCACCAACAAATTGATAGAATTTATATGTGTTAAGAAATCTTTCTTCCACTTTCATTTGACATTACTTTTTGATTGCATTGATTCCATAGGCAATAGGTTTGATTGATTAAAATTGGATTCCTAATGTTATCAATGATAATATCCTCAAAGTGCATGTCTGATGCAAGGTTAACATATAATGCTGGCTAACTCATGATTTTTATGCCATTATCTGTATTTGAAATTATGCATTTTTTAACAAAAGTTCCAGACACAACTTCTTCATTCTTATACTTCCCGAAGCTTCCCACACTAATGCCATGTCATGGACTGCATGTTACTCTAGTAATCCATGCTTGTTGGCTTCCAAATCTAAAGGAAATGCAATCATTATAATATTAATTCCTAGTGATAATCCAATATGGATTGCATATGTATTGGAACTTAATCTAGGTGCAATAACTATAAAGCATTGAAAAGTAAGGTTTTTGCTCCTAAGTATATTGACATGGAAATTCTTGCTAATGAGCGAAGATAAATTTTAAACCATGTTGTTGGTAACAAAGTCAAACCTTAAATTTTAGTAAAATAATTAAGGAGCAACAAAAAACATTTCTATCAATAATGTAACTATAAACAATATTTAAATAACAATGCATGTGAGGCGGCACTAAAATATGCTTTTAATTCATAGTTTTGAAAAATCATTTTAATTCCAAGCAAATTTCTCTTGTCCATAAAAAATACACTACTGGATATAGTGAGCTGATCGATTGATGTGAAAGAAATCTAATGATACCCCCTAAATGCACTAACGCCAACCGAAGCTTGAAGTTCTATAGCACCTTTGTAAAGACCTTTTATGTCCATGCAATCTAATAAATATATTCCTTTTGGTATTATAACTTTGCTTGCACTTGAGGCTTCACATAAAGCCTAAGAAAATAATAAATAAAAATTAAAATGAAATAAATGAAATAAATTATATTAATAATTAAAATCAAACATGTACATACATCTTGTTAATATAAGACTTTTTATTAGCTTTAACATTGTATTTTACTATATCAACAATGATGGACTATGATTTAATATACTTAAAAATGTGCATTGTAGAATATATATATCCTTTTCATTAAACTTTGTGAAAAATTTCCTTAAAAATGCAAGTGTGTATCCCTTATTTTGCCAAATCTTTAATTAGGGTTATTTCTCATATTTCGTATTGTATATAATATTTTAATATTGGACTATGATTGTCACTTTAAATTTCTTAAGGTAAATGTGACCATAAACAGTAAATTGTAACTAAAAGTTACCTTTTAATTTGGAGAAAAGGAAGTAATTAAACGCCTAATCCTTGCATTCTAAACTAAACTTCTTCTTCCATAAATATTTCTTACTATAAAAATGGTATGATATTTGTAAACACTTGCTTTCAAGTCCTAAAAAGCCTAATGATGATAACCAGAGTCATGATTTAAAGTGAATGAATGATTTGTGTAAAGAAATACTGAAAGATTGAAAATCCTACCAAGGGGTAAAATGGTAATTTTTCTCTAAGAAGAAAAAAGGTCAAAATGAGTGAAAGACTATCTAGAAGACTTAGGAGTAATCCCCAGTAGAGATAAAATGAGAGATGAGAGTGAGTAGGCCCTATTTATAAGCCATAGAAACACAAAAAATATCCATCTCATAATAAAACCATCACGCGACTTGCGAATAGCTACATGATTGTCCTTTTTAAAACCTAATAAACATGATAGAATCATGTTTAAATTCAAACACCTAGTCTTTAAAAGCTTATAACTCAGATAAAATTAAACTAATTCATTCTACTCGACCTAAACATCAAAAGTAGTTAGAAAAGAGAGTGGAAGTCCCTAAGATCAACACCTATAAATACCCTTCAATGTCAAGTGTTCAAAAATAAAGGATTCTCTATATAATTCGAGAGATTGCTCAAACTAAGTATTTTCTTAAATTTCTTGAGAGCTTTAATCAAGTCCTTAAGTAGTAAATAATATTTTGATTCATTCAAAATATTATAGAATGTTAGAGAGATTATTTTATTTATGTGTGGAGAATTATTCCGCAAATTTGATATTCTTTTAGACCAAATCGTTGGTGAGTTTGAAGCTTCATTACTAGTAAGCCTTGAGGGCCATAACTTGTTTTGTTCATCATTAATAACATGTTTTGATCATGTATATAGGTTTAGTTGCATAAAAATTAGGTTTTTCATTAAATATATCATTATATCTTGCATATACATAATGAATTCATTTTCAATCTTTGTTCATATAGTTTAGAATGATAAAATTGTTTAAATCATATTTTTGAATCATAAACATGTTTTTCAACTCGTATATAGATAATGGCATGAATACTTAAGAATTATATCACATATTGAAGTAGTTATATCAATTAAAATTCCATATCATGCTTTATTATGAATTATTTGTTTTATTTTATTGTAATTATATTATTTGTGTGCTTGATGTGAAATTTAGATCTTAGGAAATTACATTTTACATTAGAAAGCATGGTTTCACTGGTTAATATAGAGAATGTACACTGATTACTAGATGTAATGATTATTAAGTGTTAGCCATAATCTAGTTCTTTGAAGATTAATGGCCTGGTCCCTATCTTGGGTGCAAACACTTATACCATGTTTAATGGTTCTCAGTCTAAACCAAGTGGTGGCTCCTAACAATTTCCCTTATTGTGAGCTTTGTCCAGCTCACAGTGCTGATTCCACTAAGGAGGATATCATACTTCTCAAAATATGGTTGGCATTGAAAACTCATTCGTCAATCTATATGTTGGGACATGTATTGAACTTTGAAACCACGACTGTTTACCTTTTTTAAATGCCATGAAATGCCTATACCTTAGAAAGTCCAATGTGTAAAGGTTACATTCCATCCCAATCCATGTCTAAACCTCAAGACTTATATCGAATAAAACTCTAGATCCCTAGGTACCTTTTTTTTGTTATGATGAATTTGAATTTTTGTTAGTTAAGTTAATTTGAAGTCTTTCATAACCACTTTTAAACTTTAAGGAAAATTATTTCTCTTTTATTTTTCCTATAGAGAGAAAGTTATGATTTACTTTAAATAAACTCAACTAGTTAGAGAATCAAATTCAATAGGTTGCATGGCATGAGTAAAATTCAACTATCCCAGTTGATATATGAATTTAAACCCAAATAGGATAGAGATTGAATCTACCCTTGTGTGGGAGTGATAAGGTTAGAAGGATGCCATTTGTTGTGATGTGCCATAACTCTTCATGCATACATATAGACTAACTTAGGCTAAAATAGTGTTTTCCCAAAAATACAATATAGTTACCATAGGCTCTCAACCTACTTGGATTAGGAATAAAGGTGGATAGCTGGAAAGGAATTCACTAAACATTATGCTAGTCAATAAAGAATTGAAGTAATTCCTAGTTTAGATACTTAAAGCATATACCAAAGTGCTAAATAAAAGGATAAAGGCCCAATTAAATGCCATTAAAACTAGACTAGGAATAGGTGAGGGTGGAGCTAGTAAAGATAAAGGAAAAAAGGGTTGAGGAAACTAATGATAATTTTGAGAATATAAAGGTTTATGTTATAAGTGAAATAAAAGAGTTAAAGAAGCTAGTCCAAGGTTATAAAAATACAACATTAAAAGATTTGAAATCATTTGCTATATTTGGAGAAATTGGACTTTCAACCAAGTTAGTGTGCTCGAATTATCAAAATTAATACGAAAAGAGACCTTGAAATGCATACTAGGTAATTTGCTACCGTAATGGGTACCATAAGCTTAAGTGAAAAATAAATCATGAATCTATTTGTTTTATCATAGAAGGGGCACTGGTAAAATGGTTCCATAGGTTAGAGGAAGTCACTACCCAAAATTAGACTAAATTGGTTAGAGCATTTACTAAGTAATATGCCTTTAATACTAACATCAAAATTTCACTACATGACTTTAAGCTTACAAAGCAAAAATCTAATGAAACTTTTTTGGATTTCTTATTAAGATAGATGAATAAGGAAGCTCAAATGGAAGTTCTACCTTTAGAAAAATACCAAGTAAGGATCAAAGTAGAAAATGCCCTCACATATATCTTTAATAAGTTATAATAACTTCCTTTGAAAACCTTTTCAAAAGTTTATGATGCCACTCTAAAAGTTAAAGATGTGGAAAATAGGAAAACAAAGTTAGAAAGGAAATTTGGGGTCTAATTCCTCTAATAAAAAATCAATCGATATACATGTTGTAAGAAATAAAAAATTCTTAGACTTAAGGAAACTATTGTTAAAGGTTCTAGAAAAGCTTAAAGAGACAGTTTTAGTCACACCACTTGATCCCAGACCTCCACCAAATCCCTTACCTCCTAAATAGGACCTAAATGCTTATTGTGACTATTATCAAGGCAAGGGGTATAAGACCAATAATTATATCCATTTATGCAATGGGTTCAAGACTTAATAGATAATGGAACTTTAGTCGATCCAAGAAAAATTCTCTTAGCACAAAAAAATAATCCATTACCAAACCATAATAAACTTAAAATGTTTAAGTAATTAGCTCGGGTTTGACAGAAGAATTCATATTAGACTTATTTGTTGAAGTAAAGGCAAATAAAGTAGCTATATTACAACTCAACATTTGGGATAGTGATAAAGAAAAAGAAATGACCAATTTTTAGGAAGAAATAAGTAATGATGAACCCACTGAAGTAAATATTATCACTAAAAGTGGGAAACTTTATAATGAAAAAGGGAAAGAGGTAGGTGTGAGCTAGATAGAGCTCACGACAATGGGGGTTATTAGGAGTCACCACTCGCAGATCGAGAACTAATAGACTTAGTGTAAGTGTTTTAACCCAAGATAGGGATTAAGCTATTGATCATCAAAGAATTGGATTCATGGTTGACACTTAATAATCATTATGTCTAGTAATTAATGTGCATTCTTCATATTAACTAGTAAAAACCATGCTTTCTAATACAAAATCCAATTTCATAGGATTTAATTCATATAAGCACATAAATGTTATAACTTCAGAAAAATAGAATGTAAATTTATAATAAAAAATGATATGAGAATTTAGTTGATGTACTACTTCAATATGTGATCCGTTTCTCCTAAAATCATGCCATTATTCATATATGAGTTGGAAAACATGTTTATGATTTGAAATATGATTTTTACTACATCTATTATGCAAATTTATGCGAATAATGATTGAAAATGAGTTTTATGTGAAATTAACAACATATCTTATGATAAAAACTAATTTTTATGCATTTAAGCCTATGTATATGATTAAAACACATTATTATGATGAAAATAATGAGTTTTAGCCCTCAAGACTTATTCAAAGTAAAGCTTCAAGCTCACAAATGAATTACTCATAAATGGAAGACCGAGTTAGGTTGACTCTCCTTTCAAATGGGATAACTACTTCTAAAGGTTTACAATATTTTGAATTGATTTAAAATATTGTTTACTACTCAAGAACTTATTGAAGCTCGTAAGGATTTCAAAAAAACACTCGATTTGAGCAAATTCTTGAATTATATGCTTGATTGATGATTAATTCTTATTTTTAAGGGCTGATTTAGAGGGTATTTATAGGTGTTGATCGTATAGAGTTTTATTCACTTTTATCATCTACTTTCTACTATTTTAGGTTGATTAAAACATTGTTAGTTCAATTTTACTTGAATTTTAGGTTTTTAAAGACTAGGAGTTTAGTTTAGAACGGGATTTTGCGACCCTTATTGAGTTTTTGGTGGTATAGTTATATGACTATTTGAAAGAGTTGTGTGATTGTAAGTATGGTCGCATGATGGTTCTTTTAAAGGGTTGTGATTTTGGGTGCTTCTTTTAAGGTTTGTAAGTGGGATTTGTTCTCTTTCTCTTTCATTTCTCTTTTTGGAATGTTTTTAAGTCTTTTTATCTTTTCTCTTTTCTCCTTAGGGATTTAATACCCTTAGGTATGGTTTTTCCTTTCTTTTGGTATTCCTTTTGTGTCAATCATCCATTTGCTTAATTTATACTCTGGTTATCATCATTAGGCTCTAGAACTTAGAAGTCAGTACTTACAATTACCCCTTCTTTAATGAAATTTGCAACTTATGTAAGTGTAATGCAAATTTTATTAAAGGCTTTTGATGTAATACATGCATGAGGTGAAGTTAGAGACGCTTAGCTGTGTTTTTACCTTAAGTTTTAACATTTTATCCTACGCTTTAGAGTTTTATTAATGGTTTATTCTCCATCTCAAACTGTGTTGATGGTTTGTCCTCCATCTCATAATATAACTAAGATATTGGCGATTTGTCCTATACTTTGGATTGTGATTGGGATATTAGCTATTTATCTTATGCCTTGGACTATGACTGGGACATTGGCAATTTGTCTTATGCCTTAGACTATGATTGAGATATTGGTAGTTCATTCTATGCCTCAGACTATGATTGAGATATTGGTGATTTGTCTAACACCTTGAACTATGATTAAGATATTGGTGATTTGTCTTATGCCTTAAACTAGGATTGGGATATTGGCGATTTATCCTACACCTTGGACTATGATTGAGATATTGGCAATTTGTCCTATGCCTTAAACTATGATTGATATATTGGTATTTATCTTATTTTATGCTTGGGTAATTTGGTCTTTTCATCCCCTTTAGGTATTTTTCCTATAAAAGCTAGGTTTTGTGATTCTATTTGTACAATATTGCTCTTGACTTTGTTTTGGGTTTATGTATCTATTTTAGTACTTTTGGGTTTTAGGCTATATAAGGGCGAAAGTCTCATTTCTTCTTTACTTTCTCATTTCCTTTTTACTTCCTTGTACATGATCATCCTAGTTTTGATCTTTGGGACCCATTTAGTTTGGGTAAATCATTTTAGGAGAGATCATATTTTTGAGGATGGCATTGACATATTGTGGGATTTGCCATTGCACTTGTCTTCTTCAGCTATGGAACATGTAAGTGGACTGTATTTCAATTTATCTCATTTTACTTTGCTTTTCTTAAGGATAGTGTTAAATTTTAGGCCAGAGCCATCTAATTTTCTTGTTTAATAAAAAACTTGAGTCAATTAAGGCTTAATTTTTGAATTTTGGTCAAAAGTATGTAAAAAGTCGCATTTTTAATCGCATTATTTTATAGGTATAGTCATGCAATTTTTTGATATGATCATGCAAATGTAGAATGATTATGGGATTGTCCTTTTTAGTCAGGTGATAAAATGTATAGTCGTGCGATTTTTAGCCTTTCATTTATTCTTTGAAATTCCTTTATTGATTTTATTCTTTCTTTTGTAGGGGGTTGCTAATTATAAGAAAGTTGGTAATCTTGCAAGCGTTATATCTTTTTTAAGATATTTCCTTAATTAATGAAAGATAGAGTTAATTCTATAATTTTCTCATCTCTTGTTTTTTCTCTTCTTTAGACTATCAGGAGAGGAAACATGTGCATTTGTAGGCATTAGCTAAGATGTGTTTTGATACTACTTATACTTTTCACTTGCCTTACGGAGAGGATACTACTAATCTAGTCAATTTTGCTGTGATCATGGGTATTCCTTACAGTGGTTAGAGGATTATTTTTTATGATTGCCTAGTTTATCCTATTATCCAGTGTGATTTTATTTCTACTTTGCTTAGGCTACATCCAAAGATAAAGTGGTATCTACCACTCTTCTATTATTGATCATTAGTTTAAGGCTACTCCTTAGGATCCTTTTACAAATGTAAAAATTGATCATATTTCTAAAGGGTTCCTTTTAGTACTTCTCGAGTGTACTTTGTGTGCTAATATTGAGAGTACTATTAAGAGTCTTTTCCTTTTAGCTCTTAGGGATTTAAATGCTATCTTTAACTGGGATTGGGGGTCTCCAACTCTAGGCATGCTATACAAGGGTCTTGATAAGAACTACAAGAGTGTTGTAAAGACATAATAGGGCTTCATCATGGTTATTGAGGTATAGCTTCCTTGTTATTCCCTATTTTCTTTTATTTTTTTTTCTTTCCTTATTCTTTGTCATGTTTGAAAGTTTTAGGCCTATGAAAGGGGTGTTGTTCCTCATTCTACTTTGGCCATTATTCTTAATGATGAGTTTCCTAAACTATTGAGGTGGAATTTTTCTTTGATTGGTAGAGAGCATGAAGTGCATTCCTATCGATCCTTTCTTAATGACTTAAAGGATGATATGGTGATTTTCCCACTATTTCTTTTCTTTGTGTCATCCTTTCTTCTTTCTCTTTTCCTTGCTCTTATTTTTGCTGGATCTTTACTTTTGTTTTTTGGAACATAGGTTCACCAGTGCTAGTGGGGTCTGGATGTATCTGATTGGAGTCCTGTTATAAGGGCTTCTTTTCTTAGAGTTGTGTAAAGGTATCTCTTGGAAGGTCCTTCCTTTAAGTGTTGGTATTTTGGTAAGAGGGTGTTAGAGTGGCACAAAGGCTACCATTCTAGGCCTATTCTTGAAAATCCAATAGAGCCTTGCTTAAGTGCATTCTTCCTTCTTATTGAGTTGGTTGAACAAGGTAGGGCTAGTAGTTCAGTTGAGAATTTAGTTGATAAGAGGAGTAATTACCTCTCTTTTGTTAAGAGTTCCTTTTTAAGGAAAGTTTGTATGTCATCCACTATTTCTCATTCTGTGAATAACCTATCATTTTCTCATTTTTCCTTTTTTCTATTTCTTTTTTTAATCCTTGGTCCATTTTTGTTTTCTCAGCTTATTGTTTCTTTAGTTAGCAAGGAAAGCTCGTCTTCTGAACCTCTTGTTGGTCCATCTTCTTTTAAAAGGGTATTAGGTGATTGGTTTGTAAGAATTGATCTTTATTTTAGTTTCTTTAATCATGAGGGAACTTTGTACAGAGGCACTATAGAGGTTGCTCTTATGAGTACACCTTTTACTCCTACTGCAAATAGCTAGGTATATTTTTGCACTTTTGTATTTTCCTTCTTTTTTTTTTCAAATGTCTCAATCTAATCTTTTCTTATTACTTGTAGTGCCCGAGGGAATCTATAGAGTACACTGATGGTCTTATTGTGGGTATGAAGAATGAGCTTGTTGTGTAGTCCAGTAGAGTTAATGTATGCAATTTTATCCTTTATGAAGGCATGTTATGCTTTTTTTTAAATATACAATTATTTATATATTTTCCACCTTTCTTCCAGGACATTATACAAGAATAGAGATAGACATCTTGAGAGATGGCCAGCTCATAAGCAGCAGTTGTATGATAATTAAGAAGTTGAACTCGAGGCATATGCTCATAGATTAAAAGAGCTTGGTATGGATCCCAAGGAAGTAGCTAGATCGATTTAGGCCTCTGAGGAGGATATCTCTTTGTCATCTAGTGATACTGCTAGCACCTAGTATTTTACTTTATTTTTTCTTTTTTTTTTCAAACAATGTTGTATAAACTCTAATTTTGTATGAATGAATCCTTTATTTTTGCTCTTTATATATGATACCCATTACTCAATCCGTTCGTGAACTCAAATGAGAAGCGACACATATAATTAGATATTCGAACTTATAGAAATTGTTATAATTTAAGACCTTATTTGAAAACCATTTTCACACTTTATAAAACTCTAAAAAATGTGAATTATCAAAAATTGTTTTAGTGGATATACTATTAGGGTCCTCGTGTCAAAAATTTGGCAGTATAACGGCTGTCTGGGGACACTATCCCAAAGAGTAACCAATAAGAAAATACACTTATATATAAATCCAACATCACATCTCAACTCTATGACCTTTCTGATCACTCCCATGCCAACATTCTCAAATTTAATCATTAACACATAAGGAAGTGATATCATACAAGATAAAACTACTCATGTATGCTTAAATTAGTTCACAAGTTTACTATAAGAATTACAAAACCATATACATCACAGTTTAGACCTAATCCCTCAAATTACATAAGAGTGCCACTATTATGATACATCACTTAATATATATACTAAAATAAATAAAATACCAAAAAAAATCTTCTCTTGATCTATTTGTTGATATTAAGGCTTTGACTCTAGTATGATCTTTGACTTACAACATTATATGCTTACACACACATGCACAATCTATTTATTTTTCATTATACCATATGCATTATGCATTCATAGCATTATTAGGGTACAAAAATGTCATTAGAATCATGTCATGTACATACTACATGGCAATAACATTTACTCTTTTTCAATCTCATAATAAGAAAAATACATGCTTCATAAAATCCTTCCATATCATCGTTCATTTGTTCACATTACTTATTAATTATTCCTTATCTTATTTATGTTAATTATTCAATTTACCTATACTCGAGAGACATAGTCTCAATATAAGATAATGGGAATCATTGGCCATTGAGGCCTGGCAGTGACCACAAAGATCTAACTTTGATCTAAAGATCTAATATAGTGACCCAAAGGTCTGATACATTAACTCGAAGGTCTAATATAAAAATAATGGCCTAAGGGCAAATACAGTGGTCTAGATGCTTGAACATAAGTACTTAAGTGTCTTAGTAGCTACTAATCTCCCTAGTTAACCGGTTAACTTATCCAATCTAGGTTGTCTACATCATATGGCATTAGTCTTTGTTTATATTTCACATAATTAAGTAGATTATAGCACTCATTACTTTCTAGCTCATGATTATATTACATATGCCATTAACATTTATCATGCCTTAATAATATTATGGGTGCATAGAGCATCTTCATTATATATTGAACCACTATGAGGTTTCCATCATCATAGAAGCATAAGTCATATCCACATAGGCCATTCAACCATAATAGAGATATCATGTCTTAAAGAGTCACATATTCATTATGTAACAATCATATCATCTTAGTGTTGCTCACACAAATTGCATAATTATTCTTTTTCGTACTTTATGTCATTCAACATAGTTATATAATCACATTATGCTCATAGCTTTAAAGCATACCTCATTTCTCCATTTTGGGCCATTCAACCATATAGGGTTATACAATAAGTATTTATCATACATCATGCCTACCAACCCTTACAATGTGATAATTCCATCCTTTATATTAGATACTATGGACACTGGATTTTTGGGACTCATGTGTTTGGATTGCCTAATGGTAAAGAAAAGGACTAAGTTCTGTTAAATGAGGATTTTCACGTCTAAGTCAAAGATCTCAAAATTGTCTTTTAAAGCTTTTAAGAAATGTTTTGCGCCCAACTCAAAAAATCTTGCAGTACAGAGTGAAATTATCAAAAAAAAATCTATTAAATATACAAATTGATTTTCATTTTCATTATTTTATGACAAAACGGTGTTGTTTTGGGGGCCAAAATAGCTATGTTTGCTCGTTCAAAATGATAATTTTTTGTTTCTTGGAATAAAATCACTTTGTTTTTAGGTTTTAAGAAAGTTTTTCCTTTTTATTGGTGAAAATGATCATTTTAGAGAAGAAAATGGCTGTTTTTGAGCAAAACGGCCATTTCCTCAGGCAAAATGGTTGTTTTACAAAAAAATGACCATTTTGACATTGAAAATGGCCATTTTGGTCTTGAAAATAGCTATTTTCATCCTCCAAGTTAGTGTATAAAAATCCCATTCCATACCTTTTTGGTGGTGGGCTCTCATCAGGTTTAGTGCATAAAAAAGCTAAAAATACTTTTAAAACACCATTTTTTACATTTTCAAAGGATTTTCAGTGCAAGTTTTCATCTGTTTCAAGATTTGTCTTCCTAAAGGCAATTATACATAATGAGCCAATCAATTTTCTCTATTTTTTTCATTTTTTTCTCTCTTTTACCCGTTTACTAGATATGTGTATTATTGTGATTATTGCGGCATTTTGTGGTTGTTTTTACATAGTTATTGTCTTTGTGGTTTTTTGTTCAGTCATCTGCATTGTCTGTTTTATGCTTTATTTTCTGCCTGTTTATTTATTTTTGCCACTAATATTATGATTTTGTTGTGATGTGAGTTGTTTGATATGTTGGGAGTTTGTTAGATCAATCCTTTTTGCCATTTTTCATCGAATACTGGTGAAGTTGTTTTTTGGACACCTTTGATGTAATTTTGTGCTTGTACAGATAGATTGTATTTTAGGTGATTTTTATGTAATTTATTTTATTTTATTTTCTGGGTTAGAATGTATTTTAGAAAATTGTTATGTAATTAATTTTCATTTTGATTATTTCCCTATAGATTCCATGTATGTTGTAATAGGTAGAAGAATGGTTTTCACACTCCGTAAAAACTCGCAAAAATCATTTTATACCCGATTAATTAGTTTTTTATAAAAAAATGAATTTTGATTTTTCCTTAATAAAAGTCAAATAATAAAAATATGTTTTCTAAAAATAAAGTATGTGAGAACCAAAGTTTTAAAAAACAATTAATTCCCTAATTTCATGTATGTCATATAAGCATGCGAGAACTAAAGTTCTCAAAATAATCAATCATTTGGTTTTTATGAACAATAAGATTGGTTTTCCAAAATAAGTGCGTGGGAACCAAAATTTTCAAAATAATCAATTGTTCGATTTTAGCCACCAAAGCATTTTATATCTAATTAAACTGGCCTTTTCTTAATAAAAAAAGATTTTTATAAAAAGAATACACAAATAATAAAATCCATTTTCCAAAAATAAGCATATGAAAACCAAAGTCCTTAAAGCAATTGATTGCCCACTTTTATGTATGTTATCTTTAATTTCAAGCACTTTATTTATTTCTATAAATATGTATCATTTAATTCTATAAATATGTTATGTTATTCCTTGATGTGAATACGTGATTTATTTCGATGCCTAAAACCAGCTTGAAGAACATGGATAATATTATAAATTCAAATTGAAATTCTGTATTAACTTAAGGTATAAATAAGAGTAGGGTTCGGGATTGCTATAGTTTTAGCCCTATAAGGTATTTCCCAACTTCTGGTGACTCCTACCTTCTAATGCCTAACTCACTCTTTCTAGGCCAACTGAATAGAAACAATTTAGGATTCCTCAAATCCACTTCTCATCTTTTAAGACTCAAGCAATGAGGTTTAGGTCAAGTTCTCGATCATTTTAATTTGATCGGCCCATGAAAGGAAGGGATATGAATAGTAGTGATTCCACTGGGGATGCCATGAGACTATGCTCCAAAAGTACCTCAAATTAATATGGAAATTCATATTTTGAATTTATAATATTATCTATTTTTGAAATTCCATCACATGCTAGAGCCTTAGAATAAGTTAAGCATCCCTTTCTCACCCTAATGTCATTTCGAAGCATGAACCCATTTTCATTCAATTTGGAAGATTGTTAGGAATGACATCAAAACCAAGCCTCATGCTTATATGGTATATGAAATAGTGAACTAATCGTTCATGTAACACCTCCTACTGGATTCCTGAAGAAATCTAATAAGCGGTGCACTTCCCACTAGGTCACCCATCCTAAAATTGTCTTTTAGGTTCATTCATTTAACTTTTACCAAATTCCTATTATTTGATTTAACTTAACTCCAAATCATATTCTATTTTTTTATAGGCTCAACTTAAGGCTATGCCAGTCCATTCAAGCCATAAACAGTTAATTATCCACTAATCAAATATTTCTTAAAATCCGACAGCATAATGGTTATTCAGTCACTATCCAAAAATTTGAAACCTATAAAAACACTTATATGAGTTCATTTCACATCTCCTGGACCCTTCTGGTCCCCCAGATATCAGTTTATTAGTTCATTCACATAGCCTCAGACCACAATTAGAGTATATATAAACCTAGAGCTCACACTCATATATCATAAGCATCATATGATTAAAACCATACATTCACAAAAACTCGATAACTGACTTACTACATAACACAGTCTATACCTACACATATACATTTCCATAACCAAGCCAATTAAACTATCACACACTTGGTATAGGTCTCAGCCATAATAAGAACATACACATATACGTATCAATCTAATGTTACTAAACCACATGCCACATTATCACTTTATATATTATAGGCCTAATATATATGCCACACATTTAGCATACCTTAAGTAAGTTCTCAACCACAAGTAACTAGATGTCCTATTCATGCTTTTACCCATTTCCAACCTTACATACACATGTTATTACCCCACCTAAGCATGCACACACACACACATTGCCATCATGCTCACTCAAATGCTACCTTAACCAACACATACACCTATTTTAACCCCTAATACCTCTTGAACAACATGCATTCTACACTTTCACAAGTAATTCATCATTTACAATGAACTAATTGGCATACACTTAGGCTAGATTCACTAAGAACTCATTAAGCCCCATATTATACTCAATCTAACTCCCACATAGCCACATTTTAAACCAATTTCAACCATGAAAATTTAGAGGCATGAAGTGAATACTTGAATTCACTTACCTCAATTACAAAAGAAGGATTTTCCTAACAACTTCGAGTCTTCACAAACCAAGGATTCTAGCCCTCTTCCATGGAAGATTCTCCTTCCTTATTTCCAGTAAATTGTCCTCTAAATCCCTTAAAAATTATACACATACACTTCATTAGGACTTAGGCCTTATGGACATTCAAATATACCCATAAATTCCTAAAGTAAACTAAGAAAACCCATGAAAACTCACCTTACACCTTTGTTGGAATGTTGTCTGACCTTGCTCCCTTGGATGAATTTTAATTAACTCTTGGAAGCTCCTTTGGCCATGATTTTTTTTCCTTAAGTCCTTAACACATAAGAATGAATTTAGGTGAAAAGAGTTTTCTAGAACAGGCTGAAGAAAATGATGAAAATAGTCTATTTTGCCCTAAATGGCGACGATTCTAGCAGCAAAGGGAGATGAAAATTTTCTTCTTTTGTGAGTGGTCTTTGCCACTTGTCACCATGTTTTGACATGTGTAATGGCCTTTAGGCTAGTTGGAATGGTATGGGTGGATCCCATGACCTTTTAAACCATCTCGAAACGGCTCGATTTTGGCAAAAACTTTAAGAAATTTTTAAAAATCATAGGGACTTCAAAAAATTATGCCATTTATTTTAAAATTTTTTATTTAATCCCCGCTACATGCTTATAAATTTTTGCTGCCAAATTCTATGGATAGGGCAATTTATACAATGCCTTGATTTGCATGCCAACCTAAAAAATTATGAGAATTTGTAAATGATCTCGGAATTCAAAAATTCTTTCACCAATAGACTCAGTGAAATTTTTGAGCTTTAGGTATGATATTTTTGGTTCTGTCTAGGAACATCTCAGGTCATTCTCGGCCCGACTTAGTTTAACCCCACAAATCAATAGCTTATAACCCGAAATAAATTATTGGATCTGCTAAATTTTTAAATTTTGCCTTTTTCATCGATTTACACTTTTTTGACCTAATAGCATTATTCACAGAGCCTCGATGCATGGGTGTTATAGGTCTTATGCTCATGACAGGATATACCTATTATGGAGGGACCATGCTTAGATGATCATAACTTGCGCGACCTAACCGTGAGCTCATGTAATGACCAATAGCAACTTTCCCTAAGTACCTTAGTTAACGATGCATTGTGTGCTATGTGGGCAATATACGTGAAGTATGGCTTAATCAGCCCGAAATGCTATTAAACCTATTAGGCCTTTTCTAACTAGAATGGGCTAGACCTCATATTTTGCTTGATTGAACATATACGACTTATATGGGCCAAATATCTTGCTTGTGCTCTTTTAAATACGAGATAAATGATGTTCAACTATTTATTGTTCATTATTCAAACCTGTTGGGGTCCCCGATATCCCATATAAATCCTCTTAGGAAAGAGCATGTTGACCTCGTGTGTGGGAAGCAATAAGGTTGGAAGGCTCTTATTTGTGTTTGTTGTTATACACATTAACATACATATGCATTTCATGCATCCATGTATATCTCATTCATCATTTCTAACCCTTTATATTATAGCCATCATAGATCCTCAGGCTGCTTGGGTTTGGCAGCAAGTTATTTATTCTACTCATAACAAAACATATATGAGAGGGGAAGGCAGTTCCTTAGTTTCGGACTTCAAAACTAAGAGGGATCAAAAATTTAAAGAGTTTGAAAAGGAAATGATGTCCATGATCTTAAGGGTAATTGCTGGGATTGCTTCTACTTTTAGTACACCACCATCTGCCAAAGCGGTTATAGCTACACTTATCGAAAAGGCTGCTACTATTCTTGAGGGAATAAGTACTAAGAAAGAGGCAATAGGTTTAGGTGAGAAGAATGGGAATACTGAATACTTTAATCCAGAGTTTGATTTTCTCAAGCATTATGAATATAAATAGAGGAAGAGAGTTGCACCTTGAAGGGTAGAGGATGCCACTATGAAAAAGCTAGAAAAGAAGATGGAAGCAATGGCTAGGCTTATTACCATGGGCAAAGGGATAGATCTTAAGGAGCCTACTTTAAAGTTTGAAGAAGTGTTACCTTCCAAATTCAAAATGCCAGAGTTGCCTAAGTCTGATAGGAAGATTGATCCAAGAGCCCATGTTAAATAGTACGCTATAGTCATAAAGGGAACAAAACTTAGCATGAAGCAGAAGGTAGCTTATTTTAGCCTGACACTATAGGGTAGAGCAATTAACTGGTACCATGGACTGGAAAAGAAAGTAAAAAAAGATTCAGGTAAGGTCACCTTAAGCTGCTTAAGCAAAAGCCTAACGAGACTTTCATAAAATACTTGATAAGATGGAGGTTTAGGGTTCTAAAAATGAGAAAAAAGCTAGAGACAACAGACTAGATTTATATGTTTATCAAGATTGCCAATTTATACTTAAAAGATGGATTAAAAGTGAAGGGGCTTAAAGATTGGGAATTGCTGAAGGATATAGCAATAAATTTGGA
>CANXYI012029234.1:0-13025 GCA_948208565.1 Hura crepitans
GACCATAGTTATAGAGAGAGCAAGTTATGTATTAGCACGTAAACCTAGAAATGCTGCTCACTAGCTAGAGTTATGACTGACTGACTGATAGTAGGCACGAGAAAATCGTATCCTTGTATTATCAAAAGTAGTACATAAAAGGATTTTACCAGATTTTTGATTTATTTTGAGCAGATTATTTTCAATGATACATTTACAGACTATAAGAGATTCTTTATAGGACTGAATGTAGGGGTAAGGATACAAATAGCTAAACCTCAGAAAGAGGGATTTGGCAGTACTAGTACTAGTTATATATGGAAGGGAGGAAATTGTACTAGCAAGGAGAGACATCTTTTAAAGAAAGAGGCAGAGCACTGTGGGATAGTCTAGTGCAGTAGTAAATTGGTAAGATAAGGAGAGAGGGTATCAAGGGTAGAGGCTGACTCAGACATAAAGGTCGGCACAAGTTTTCACTAATAGAGCTCCTTACCTTTTTGGGTCAATAGTAGCCAATGTATAGAGGGGTGCTAAGAGTGGACCCTTCATGCATAGCTATTGTCAAAAAAGACACTAGGGGTAGTGTAAGGGAGGCAAGTGAGAGGAAGGTCTCTAATGTGGTGCTAGAGACCACTACAAAGAGAGTGTCCTCAAGCGTAAAAAGAGGGTGTGCTGATACAGATATCTAATGCCACACTCTAATGTAGGGGTAAGAGTTAGATTAAAGGAAAGCAGTCCAATGTTAATTAGGGTACTAAAATTATGGCATGTGCTTTAGCCAGGTAGTGTATAGTGAGAACTGAGAAAGTGGGTGCAGCACCAAATGGTATGATTGGTATTTTGTTCATCAAATGTTTTAGTCTTAGCTTTGATAGACCCTGATTTAATGCCCTTATGTGTATGTACTGCACCAGCACAAAATAGGCAGATAGGGCCTGAGCAAATTGATGTAGACATTAGAGTTAACAACCCTATAAGGGTAGTATGTGATTGTTAATAGGGTGCACTGAAGATGCCCTCTAGTGATTTAAGGGCATAAATTGTTGTTGATTTTATTGAATTGTATTTTAATAAATTAAGGTAATCCTAAAATGGATTAGCTTATTAAGTATCAGGCTATAACTTAGTGTAATCTTAGGAAGTTGACCCTCCAGATTGTATGAAGACTGATAGAGACAATGGATAATAAGAGAAACTCTTCGAACAATCTTATTTTTGTTATTAAAATATAATGACTTCTTTGAAAGAAGCGAGGCATGATTGGCATATAGTGTTAATCTGACTAATTTAATTCTAATCTAGGATATATTTCAATTAAAGCTCAATTCTTCTATGTATCCTTAATAAGCTACTAGGGTTATTATCCCAGAGAAATCTAGATTATGAAATGGAGGTGTACCCTGGTGTTACTCTAGTGCTTATTGTTCTTTAAAGGATGACATCTATTGAAATAAAAGTACTGAGAATATAGCTACAAGAGCTATGTGATGTAGGTTTTATCAGACCTAGTATAACTCCTTAGTGAGTGTTTAAGCTATCTATAAGAAAGAAAGACAGGTTGCTTAGGCTATACATTAACTTAAAGGTACTTGAACAAAGTGATTGTGTAAAATTAGCATCCCCTGTCTGGGTGGATGATCTTCTTGATCATTTGAGAGGGGCTGGTCTTCATTCTTTTGAAATTGATATAAGATCTAGATACTATCAACCAAGGATTTAAGGAAACTGATTGTAACACCCAAAGAATCATCTCTTTGTGAAAAATACTCCCGAGCTCAATACAGTGACGTTTAGGACATTAAAGGGACAACTAGTAGCCAAAAAGAGTTTTGGTTAACTAAACTTTAACCAAATAGATAGTGACAAAAAAGAGTAAATAAAAAATTTTAGTAGAACCAATAAATCATTTCAAGCTAAGAGCTAATGAATGGTGACCTTAGTTGGGGTTATGCCAGGATAACTCTAAGAAGTGTTTAGACGGGCCTAAAAATAACATACCTCAAAGCTCAAAAATTCCAATGACTCTATTGGAGAAGGAATTTCAATATTTTGAGCTCGTTTGATATTTTTATTAGAGTTTTTGAATTACATGGGTGAATAGTGACCCTAGCTCTCGAAGGAGTTTTGAGCTAAAATTTTATGGGACCTTTAATGGATATAGTCGAGGATTTTTGGAACTGGAGTCATGATTTTTTGAAGTTTATAGAAATTATTTGGAATTTTCAAATTTTAAAACAAAATATAATTAGCTTGGGTCATCTAATTGACATGTGGTGCGATCGTGGTCATACACCTTGCTAGTGTACATGTGTGCATGTGTATAGAATAAAAAGAAGCCATCCTTTTCTTAAAATGAAAAATGGCCGATGACATTCTCCATGGATACCCTCCCCCATTTTTAGCTTTTTTCTCTCTCCTCTCACCCTAAAATCCCAAAAAACTTATATGGATCTTGACCTCCATGAATCTCGGAAGCTACTCCAATTGACAAAAGTAGAAAAGGATGCTTAAAAAGGGAGATGTTATCACTTGATGAATAGGGCACTTTTGGGAAGTTATGGTTGTGTGGGTATGTATGGTGATGTGGATGTGTTAACATGCTAAGATGTTTAATTAGAGGATATAAGATGATATGGATGTGAATTGGATGTGAAAAGTATGTGTCGACATGTGATGCACGTATGACTAAGTGTATGTCATGTATGTCATGGTAGGAGTATAGATGTATGGCATGAATGTATAGGATTTTAGGATGGCAAAATGATGTATAACATGGGAGTGATATGGAATATGTAAGAAATTACTTGGTTATATGTAAAAAGTGGCAAGGTAAGATGCAGAGATGATGTATGTAGGGTGGACATTTAAGGACATGGCATATGATAAGTATAGTGCTAAATGTTAAGTCAAAGTATAAGAGTTTAATTAAGATGTGTTGCTTAAGATTTTAGGATTTAGAAATGATTGATAGGTACATTAAGATAAATTTAATGTTGGATGGCATAGATTACTTTAAGGCATAATTGCTTAAGGTGAAGGAAAAATGAATTTGATTAGGAGATTAGTGGGAAGAAGTTACAAAATAAATAGTAACCTCTACATAAAAAGGGCCTGTAACTATCTAGGAAACTAAATATGACCTGTAACTATCCAAGAATGTAGTTAGATGAAATAATCTAATAACTATGTCCCATTAACTAGAACATAATTTAAATAACTAATTTGTGGAAAAGAAAAATGATTAGTTGGTTTCATTGCGATATAAAACTAGAAATAAAACTACAAAATTATTAAAAAAAATTGCTGAAGGACTAAATTACAAGATAAGGTAAGAACTGTGAATACATAATTAGTGAACAGACAAAAATTTAAAGAACCAATAAATGGTAACTTTGTAAACTCAAGGTACAAAATGGAGGGCATAATTAATTAAGTACTAAGGATATATGCATGGTATAATTATTATAGAGAATTCGATAAAGACATATTAAGCAAATTAACAGATAATACAGGAAATAAATTAGCATCAAAATTACAATAATAACAAGGGTAAATTACTAAACTGGGGAACTAAGTTGTCGTAATATATTAAAAGGAAGAGCTAATATAAAACCAAAGGGTAAAATATTTTGAGATAAAGGACCGTTAAGCAAAATAAGCATATTCTAGCAAGAGAAAACAATTAGCATAAAATATTGAGATAAAAGAAAAATGAACAATATTAATCCAAGGAAAGATACTTGAGTTAAGTATATAGAACTTAATGAAACTAAAGTGACATTAAATGGAACTTAACTAATAAATAAAGCAAGTTGACTAACAAAGATAGTACATTTTTGTTATGGATATTCCTAATAATGAAATCAATGGTTATGAGAATAAATAAAATGGAATATAGGGTACTAGTTGAGTATACACTGCATAGGTTTATTGGTCAACTAGGGATTAGCAGCTACTAGAGGTTGAGTCTAAATAGATTTTATCCTCTATATGGTAGGTGCAACCACTGAGTATTGATTTGAGCCTACACACTTCAAGTATTAGGAGGTTTACAGACTAATCCCTATTACACATTTATTGATATTAAGAGGTCCCATGGAGCTGATCCTTACTATCCACCAGAGAGGCTACTTGTGATGATTTATGTTGGGATATTAGGAGGTCCCATGGGGCGAATCCTTGCTATCCCCTTTGCAGATATTGGGAGGTCTATAGATTGATCCTTACTATCTACCTTTCTAATATTGGGAGGTTCTTAGGAACTGATCCCTACTATCACATAAAAGGTGTGTATAGACGCTGAGGTCCAAAATGTGGGCCACTGTATAACTGGGCATTTATCTAATTCTCGAATCAAGTAGGTGTAGCTACTGAGACCTAAAATGGTGGCCACTACATAACATGATTCCCATTATCCAATGGTTAGGAGTTCTTCCTGAACTTTAATGGTATAAATGGAATAATTAAAGAACTTGAATGGATTTAATAGTATTAATGAAAGAATTAGGATCTTAATTATCATAATTGAGATAGCTTAAGAGCAAAGTCAATAAGAACAAGAGATAAGTTATAAGAAGAGACTTAATAAACTCATATAATCTTAGTAGGAATCCTAAAAGAAGTAAAAGACTTATGGAATTTTGCTGGAAAATGAAAGCATACAAAAGGACATAGATTATTACAAGAGAATAAAATGTAAGACCTTCTTAAATGAACCTTGAAAGATATACCAAATTAAAGTAAAGCATATAGTAACCTCTATATATAAGATGAAAAGAGCGTTTTTGGTTAGACTGGCCAAGTAATAGATGAAAATGAGTTGATAAATTGGCGAAATCAGGTAACTTATGTGTTAGAAGATTTAATGCCATAGAGGTACACTAATGTGAATCACTAGTAATCACATACAAAAATAGCTTTAGAAACCTAGGTTAATTGCCTAAATGAGGCAATATGAGCAAGTTAATAAATAGTCTCAAACCACAGCATTAAGAGGAAGTAGAAATGATAGGAAATCTTAGAAAGGAAGATTTTAGATAATAAGTAAATGACATTAAAAAGTGATTTTATGCATGATTGTGTTTATAATACAATTTATGTTTGGTGAAATTCACCACTAAGTGTATACTCAGCATATCCGGTGTTTGATGCACAAGAGATAGATTTAGATGGTATGATAAGGATGACCAATAGTGCAGCTGAAGATTGTCTAGGTATGATGTTGCCTTATTAAATTGTGATGCTTTAGTAGTAGAACGCACTCATGCATATTGCTATGGGTAGTTAGGTGGTATGATGTCTAAGCAGTTAGTGTATTGACCTATAGTTGTATATAACGAGCTCCTAGCTATACTAACAGCCTAGGCTGATATTTTGCAATAAGTTCAAGCATTTGAGTGTCATATACCTAGAAGGTTCACTGAGGGTCACTGGATCCATTAAATAAAATTTTCACATTGAATAGGATAAACCTAAGTAGAAGTTAAACGAAAGGCCCCTAGGGAAATCCAAGGATGGGTGACCTCATAGGAAATAGCACTCTTTGCTTATTTCTTTTGAGAATAGGCAAGGGGTGTTACTTTTAGTGTTATGCGAGTGAGTTGAGGTGGTCCTAGGCAATAATGCATGAGTGCCTTAGAAATTTTTGGATATGGATAGTTGCTACATTAATGTTAAGCAAAGGCTATTGATAAATAATTAATGAAATAATTATGTGAATTTCCTGGAAAAGGAAATAATGGGCAAAAGTAATGGTGTTATGACCTTGCATAACCCTCTCCCTCCTAGTTTGAGGTTGTTAATGTTGCTAATGATATCATGGGAGAGTGATAATGCTGTAACTAGGTGTAATAGGCTCAGTAGATGGTGGGAATGGGATGTTGTGGTTAATCAAGCCAATAGAAGAAAGAAACTTTAGAAAGGAGAAAGCGTAGTACCATTGCATATTGAATGGTGGTCGTAAGATGATTATAACATGAATGAGACTCCTAATAGGAAAGGGGAGGCAATGACTAGGTTAGTATTGTGAATAAAGAATTGATAAGTAGTAACAAGGAGCTAATATATTTTATTAGAAACTTGAGTATCAATCTAAGGGCAAACGATGCCACCTGGAAGTTAACAAGAATAAAGAGGAATGAAAAAGTGGAGTGCACTCAAGGGTTATCAGTGAGGAATCAATGATTGGTGTATTATACTTAATGAGGTTAAATTTCTTTAGGAAGTGGTAATGCCATAAATGAGGCAATTTAGTTGCCCATATTGTTGAGGTTTGTTAAAGGTGTCATTATCAACTTTCAAAGGATATAAAAAGTTATGGGACCAAAGTATGGGACACCTATATTAAGGAATAAAGAAAATATGAGAGTTAAGTAGGCAAATAGGACTAGTGAAGTTAGAGGGGAATAGAAGTGAAGTACAAATATTTAGCTAGATTTAGTCATAGAACACATCATAGTAAGAGAGTTAAGATAGAACTAAGGATAGGAACTAGCTGTCAAGGTCCCTGAAGATAAAGGCTATTATTTTTCCTTGATGTATTTATTACTAGGCCCGGGCATTGCATTATGTAGCTTAGGTTGCATCTTGGCATTTGCATAATTGTATTATACATGACATATTTTTCCATAATGGAAACTCTATGCATGTGTTATAAAAATTGAGCATCATTTGATAATAGCCTTAATGCAAAAGGGACTTGACAAAGTAAAGGAAAAGAGAGAAGAAAAATCTAGTGGCAATAGAAAGAGAGTGATAAGGAAACTATGCATAAAAAGAGGATGGAAGCTAGTGTTGATACCAATGAGCAAGTCTAGTGGATGATTTAGATGTCAAGGTAAGAACCTTATGAGGATATAATGAGAATGAAGCAATGAAAGGTATGTAAATAGTTTATGGAAAATATAGATAGTTGGCCTACCACTTTGAAACTTAAGAGGGGAAGTGGACCAAGTGGCTAATGAATAAGCAATGTCTAGAAGAAGGATGGAGTAGAGGAACTATTAGGTATTTGAGAGGAACCTAGAGATCAAGATGTTTTAAGTGTTCAAAGGATGAAAGTTGGTTAAATGAATTAATTAAAAGAGAGATAAGGGGAAAAACAATATAGCTTAAATTAGAGATAACCAATGAAGTAAGTCTGGGTGAGATTATGATGAGGTGAGCTAAGGATAATGCTAGTAAATAAGAAGAATGAAGATATAACCTAGCATCTAAAAGTTTTAGAGGAAAGCTCAAAAGAGAAAGATCACTAAAGGAAATTTAAGCAAGGATATTACTTTGTAATGTCAAAATGATATTAAAGAGCAATATTCAATAATGAGACAGTGTGAACAATATAGATGAGATAAAGGATATTGAAATAAAGTGAGCATGTGAGAACACTTCTGTAGTGCTCGGTGTTTTAACTGGGAACAAAGTGTGGAAATAGGGGAGGCAGTGGAAGTACATAGTTTAGCATTCTCTAATAGTAGAAGGATGAGGGAATCAAATGTAATAATGTTAAAAGCACATTAGGGAAGCTCCACACACATCAAGAATAATCCAAAAAAGGGAAATTTGCCCAGTAAAGAACAAAAATGCACTATAAAAGATCATATACAAAAGGATACGAAGGTCTAACCCTAATAGAAAGAGAAAAGAATAGGAGTATAGTAATGGCATGTGGAAGTAACCAACCATACAACTATAGGAAATTTTGAGTATGAAATTTCTTAAGAGGGGAAGAATTGTAATGCTTGAAGAATCATTGATTTGTGAAAAATACTCCCGAGCTTGATACAGTGACATTCGGGAGATCAAAATGACACCAGGTAGGCAAAAGGAGTTTTGGTCAACTTAACTTTAACTGACTCAAAAGTGACGAAAAAGAGTGAATTAAATATTTTAGCAGAACAAATAAATCATTTCGAGCAAAGAGCTAATACATAGTGACTATAGTTTGGGTTGTGCCAAGACAGCTTTGGGAAGTGCCTAGACAAACCCAAAAATATCATACCCTAGAGCTCAAAAATTCTAATGAGTCTATTAGAGAAGAAATTTTAACATTCTAAGGTCATTTATTTTTTTTTGGAATTTTTGAATTATGCGAGTGAATAGTAACCCTAGCTCTTAGAGAAGTTTTGAGCTAAAATTTTATGGGACCCTTAATGCATATAATCAAGGATTTTTCAAACTGGAATCATGATTTTTTGATGTTTAGAGAAATTATTTGGAATTTTAAAAATTTAAAACAAAAGAGAATTAATTTTGGTTGTCTGATCGACTAGTGGTGTAATCGTGGCCATACACCTTGCTAGTGTACCTAAGTGTACATTTGTGCATATGCACTTAATAAAAGGAAGCTATCTTCCTCCCAAAAAAAATGGCCGATACCATTCTCTATCGATACCCTCCCCCATTTTTTGCTTTTTTCTCTCTCCTCTCACCCCAAAATCCCACAAAATTTCCACAACTCTTGAAAGATGCTCCAACTAATAGAAGAGGAAATGGATCTTAGAATGGGAGATGTGAGCACTTGATGAAATGTGCACTTTTGGTGACTAATTGATTTCTTTAAAGATTTTTCATTTTTCCTAGGGAGTATTTGAGCTGTAAATGTCATCTATAAAGAGAGATTTCAATTTGGAGCTATATGTAATTTTGTAGGAAATTTTAAAGGAGGAAGCCTAATATGGCATTTAGAGAAATGGTTGTTCTGGAATGGCTTTGACATGATTAGGAGCCCACTGTAAGCGAATTTAATTGAAATATGCTTTGTATGTTAGAGAAATGTTGGATTGAATTTATGTGTGTATGTATGGAAATTATGGTTGTGTAGGTATGTGTGGTGATGTGGATGTGTTAAACATGCTAGGATGTGTAATTAGAGGATATAAGATGATATAGATGTGAATTGGATGTGAAAACTATGTGTAGGCATGTGATGCATGTATGACTAAGTGTATGTCACGTATGTCATGGTAGGAGTATAGATGTATGGCATGAATGCATGGGATTTTAGGATGGAAACATGATGTATAACATGGGAGTGATATGGAATGTGTAGGAAATTGCATGGTTATGTGTAAAAAGTGACAAGGTAAGATGTAGAGATAATGTATGTAGGGTGGACATGTAAGAACATGGCATATGATAAGTATAGTGAAAAATGTTAGGTGAAAGTATAAAAGTTTAAATAAGATGTCTTGTTTAAGATTTTAGAATTTGTAAACAACAGATAGGCATGATAAGAAAAATTTAATGTTGGATGGTATAGAATACTTGAAGGCATAATGGCTTGAGGTAAAGGAAAAATGAATTTGATTAGAAGGTTAGTGGGAAGAAGTTAACAAATGAATAGTAACCTTTACGTAAAAAGGGCCTATAACTTTCTAGGAAACTAAATATGACCCATAAATGTGTATGAATGTAGTTGATGAAATAAACTAATAATTGTGTCTCATTAACCTGAGCATAATTTAAATAAATAATTGGGGTAGAAGAAAAAGGATTAGTTTGTTTGATTGAGGGATAGAACTGGAAATAGAACTGAAAAATTGTTAAAAAAAATGATGAAGGCATAAATTACAGGATAAGGTAAGAAACTGTGAATATATAAATAGTGAATGGGTAGAAATTTAAAGAACCAATAAATGGTAACTTTGTAGACTCTAGGTATAAACTAGAGGGTATAATTAATTGAGTACTAGGGATATATGCATGGTTTAATTATTATAAAGAATTCCATAAAGACATAATGAGCAAATTACTAGACAATGTACGAAATAAATTATCATCATAATTACAATAATAACAAGGGTAAATTACTAAATCGGGGAACTAAGCCATCATAATATAATGAAAGGAAGAGCTAATATAAAACTAAAGGGTAAAATTTTTTGAGATAAAGGACCGTTAAGCAAAACGAGCATATTTTAGCAAGAGAAAACAATTACCATAAAATATAAGATGAGATAAAAGAAAAATGAACAATATTAGTCCAAGGAAAGAAACTTGAGTTTAGGATGTAGAACTCAATGAAACTAGAGGGACATTAGATGGAACTTAACTGATAAATAAATCAAGTTAACAAACAAAGATAATATGTTTTTGTTATGGATATTCTAGATAATAAAATCAATGATTATGAGAATAAATAAAATGGAATGTAGGGTATTGGTTAATACACGCTATATAGGTTGACCGGTCAAATTGGGTTTAGAAGCTGTTAGAGGCTAAGTCTGAATAGATTTTAGCCTATGTTTAGTGGGTGCAGCTGTTGAGTACTGATTTAAGCCTGCACACTCCGAGCATTAGGAGTTTTACAGACTGATCCCTACTACCCACTAGTGGATATTAAGAGGTCCTATGGTGCTGATCCCTACTATCCACTAGAGATGTTGGTGATGATTTGTTTTAGGATATTAGGAGGTCCCATGGGGTTAATCCCTACTATCCCCTTTGTGGATATTAGGAGGTCCATGAACTAATCCCTATTATCTACCTTTTGATATTGAGAGGTCCTTAAGACCTAATCCCTACTATTGGGTGATAGGTGTGTATAGACATTAAGGTCCAAAATGTGGGCCACTGTACAACTAAATTTGTCTAGTTCTTACACTGGGTAGGTGCAGCTACCTTGGCCCAAAATAGGGACCATTACATAATGTGATTCTCATTATCCAATGGTTTGGAGTTCTTCCTAAACCTTAAGGGTATAAATGGAATAATTAAGGAACTTGAATGGGTTTAATAGTATTAATGAAAGAACTAGGATCTTATTTATCATAATTGAGATAGCCTATGAGCAAAGTCAATAAGAACAAGAGATAAGCTATAAGAAGAGACTTAATAAACTCATATAATCCTAGTAAGAATCCTAAAAGAAGTAAAAGGCTTATGGAATTTTTAATGGAAAATGAAAGCAAATAGAAGGATGTAGATTATAACAAGAGAATAAAATGTAAGACCTTCTTAAATGGATGTCGAAAGAAATACCTAATTAAAGTAAAGCATATAGTAACCTCCATATATAAGATGAAAATGGCTTGTTTGGTTACACTGACCAAGTAATAGATGAAAATAAGTAGATAATTTGGCTAAATTAGGTAACTTAAGTGTTGGAAGAGTTAATGCCATAGAGGTATACTAATGTGAATCGCTAGTAATCAAAGATAAGAATAACTTTAAAAACTTAAATTAATGGTCCAGATGAGGTAATATAAGGAAATTAATAAATAGTCTTAAACCACTTCTTTAAAAGGATGTAGAAATGACAGGAAATCTTATAAAGGAAGATTTAAGATAATAAGTACATGACATTAGGAAGTGATTTTATGCATGATTGTGTTCATAATACAACATATGTTTGGTTAAGTTTCTCAAACCAATTCTTTAAAAGGATGTAGAAATGACATGAAATCTTAAAAAGGAAGATTTAATTTAATATAATAAGTAGATGACATTAGGAAGTGATTTTATGTATGACTATGTTTACAATACAACATATGTTTGGTTAAATTCACCACTGAGTGTATACTCAGCGTATCGGGTGTCTAATGCCTAGGTGATAGATTTGGATGGTATGATGAGGATGACTAGCAGTGTAGTAAAAGACTGTCCAATTATGATGTTGTCTTATTAAATTGTGATGCTTTAGTAGTAAAAGGCACTCATGCATATTGCTATTAGTAGTTAGGTGATATAATGTCCAAACAGTTAGTGTGTTGACCTATAGTTGTATATAACGAGCTCCTAGCTATAGTAATAGCCTAGGCTAATATTTGGTTGTAAGATTAGGCATATGAGTGTCATATGATTGGGAGGTTCACCATAGGTTGCAAGATCTATTAAATAAAATTTTCACACTAAATAGGATAAACCTAAGTAGAAGTTAAATGAATGGTCCCTAGAGAAATTGAAGGATGGGTGACCTCATAAGAAGTAGTGCCCTTTGCTTGTTTCCTTTAAGAATAGGTAGGGGGTGTTACATTGATGTTACTAAGATTGCTTTCAAGAACCAACGCGGGCATTTTGAGTTGTTGGTGATGTCATTAGTGCTCACCAATGCCTTAGTAGCTTTCTTGGATCTCAATGGCAAAGCTTTTAACCTTATATAGACCAGTGGTAAAGGCTTTCCTAGATGATATTATGGCTTACTTTATAAACTAGAAAGAGTATAAACAACACCTGAGGGAGAGATAGTTGTGTGCCTATCTCCATAAGTATGAATTAGATGGATGAAGTTTTCCTTTAGGCCATATAGTTTCAATAGAGAGAGTCAGAATTGGCCTTAGTAAAGGTAAGGTAGTGTTGGAATGGAAACCACCTAGGAATGTAACTATGATAAGAAATTTTCTAGGCTTAGTTAATATTATAAAGAACTTGTAAAAGGGCTTCCATTACTATTACTCTTTTAACTAGACTAATCAGAAAGAATGTAAAAATTGTGTGGGATAATCAATGTCATGCTAGTTTTGCTAAGTTGTAATAGATGTTGATAGAGGCTCCCATCCTAATTTAATTTAAACAGGGTAAGGACTTTGTTATATGTATTGATACTTCACTGAATAGCTTTTCAAGTGTTAATGTTGGATAAAAAGATAGTGGCTTTTGTTTCAAGACAATTGAAGCCACGAGAGATGGATTATCCTACCCCTGATTTGGTGCTAGTTGTTATTATGGTTGTTTTAAAACATACGATGACATTATCAGTATAAAGAGGAATGATGAATATGTACAGATCATAAGAACTTGAGGTAGTCTTTTACTCAAGACAAGGGACCTAAGATAAAGAAGCTGGATAGAGTTGATTCAGGATTATGATTGCTTCATTGACTACCCACCAATGAAAGCTAATATGATAGCAAATGGTAAATATAGGAATCTATAGTGACCTTGAGAGCTATGAATGTCAGGATACAATTCACTACAGAAAAAAGGATGTAATGGCTGAATTGCATGTGAAATAAGATCTTAGATAATAGATTAAAGAGAATCAAATGAGAGATGAGTAAATGGTAAAGATAATTAGCAAAGCTAAAGAGGGGAAGACTACAAGATCTGAG